>MU228479.1:1119124-1171548 GCA_018584345.1 Thuja plicata
GTTTAATTGGCTGAAATATAATTAATAGATAAACACTGATTCACCCCCCCCCCCTCTCAGTTTTTCTAACATTTTATGCCCTATATCATACTCTTCATTAATGGCAACAGAACCTACTCTGTGAATTGTACTTACATAACTTCATTATCCCTAGAGAAACCAAATGGAATCCTTTACTTTACATTGGGGATATACACCTAAGGGAATTGATGTCCTAGATGCATAATGAGGCAAATTATGAAAGATAATTAGACAATTACAGAGATCAGGAGAAGTCAGAGCCATTGCCACTAAGAGCTGAAAGTAGAAAAATAGATGTTCTCCACAGGGATTGGTTCACCCTTACCTATGAAAGTATCAAGGCAGAGACTAAGAATAAAATCTTTGATATCAAAACAAAGGTCTATGCAGAATATGAGGGGATGTCCTACTTTGCTTTTCAGAGAGCCCTAGCTGGTGCCAAAAGTAGGTGGAGTAGACTGCCAAAAGAATTTAAGAAATCAGAGCCACATAGCCCCATTAATCTTGAAGCATCCATCCACAGAGCACCAAAGTATATCCAACTAGGCAGGCAAATTAGATGTGAGCTCTGGTGTCCCCTTACCATGCAACCACCTATGCTCCTATGGCCACTTTATGATATCAATGCTGCAAGGATTGATCAATTGTAGGAGGACTATAGGGTGAATGTCTAGGAAAAGACCAGGGACTTCTACTACACCTTTAAGGGTCAAAGGAGAGGAAGGACAGAGGTTGGGGAGTTCTGAGGAATTGCCAGAAAATACAATTCTTAAGGAAAATCATTTTACTTTTTAGGGGGCAGATGATGAGACATTTTATTATCTTTGTTTTATGTTATCTTGATACTCTATTTAAGACATTACCAAGACATTTTTTAAACTATAATTATGTGAACTTGTGATAAGTACAGTTAGAATCACCAACCCATGGGTAGTCATCTATGACAAGTTTTGCCATAAAAATATGTATGTATGTATATATATATATATATATATATATATATATATATATATATTGCAGTACTTCGTATAGCCATCAGAATGTGTGTTCTAATATTTGGATTGATTTGACTAAGTTTACTTGTATACATTTCTACATGCTAACTAACCTGCCAAGAAGAAGGAGCAGCTTGAGAATGGTCGACAACATTAAAGAAGAAACATTGAAGTCCATCTGTGACAGGAAAACCATCATGGCACTGAAAGACACACTGCTACATTGGAGGAGCCACCATCTCAGAGAATATAGGATTATAGCTCTACTATATTTCCTCAGCGCTCATTACCCTGTTGAATCGGTCGTCCAAACTTTATTACATGTGTCATGGGTTGTTACGTTTCCTTTTTCTTCTATGGTGAGATTTAAGTTAGAAATTATCTTTATGTTTTGAATAAGTGGAAATCCTCTATTTATAGGAATTTGATTGTTAGTTGTAAGTTTGGAGTTTTTGGGAATATATTGTTGCATCTTGCACAAGTTACTTTTCCAGTTTTGTGCATTGTTCCTATGTAAGCAGTTTCTGAAATATAATGAAGTGATTTTGGTTTACCTTCTATTTTAGTAGTTAGTAGAATCCAACCAAGGGGTCCCACTTGGGAGATGGATTAGATTAGAGTAGAGTAGATTTATTTTTAGCATTTACAACATTTTGAATAGGAGTTTACTATTTTATTCTTGTAGCATTGGATTCATGTATGTTCTTGCAACACTTGCATGGATAATTATGGTGAATGCTATGGGTTGATAGAATAGATTTAAGTTAAGTTTGCAGTTTTAAGCATTAATTCCATTAATTCGTCAAGTGTGTTTCTTTCCTGCAATAGTAGCATAGGTTTCTTTCATACATTTTTACTTCCTACATCATAGGCAGTATGACTCTTTGAGAAACTTAGTGCACATATCGTGATGTCCCATTTCAATTATACATCCATGGGTTGACAATTTAAATGGACCTCATGGTAGGAAAAGTAATCCTTAGTTTGAATATACTATTCCTAGGAGAGGCTTTGGCATGATTACTAGTACCTATTGTGAGGCGTTTCAATCTTCATTTGTGATTAGTCTTCTTAGAGAGACCCTTAGAGATTGGAGTTCTACTTCTATGGGTAATATTGCTTATGCTCTATATACAAGAGAAAAGGGGGTTTCCCTAGTAGGTGTTCTGATACTCGTTCTATATGCCCATAGTGTAGGATTAATCTGCAGATGCTAATCCCATCCAGATTTGTTCACAATATGGTGTAAGAGTTTTAGTAAATTTTTATTAGAGGCCTCAACCTGTCCATTACCTTGTGGATAGTAAATGGAAGATAAGTGTTGTTTAATCTTGAACTTATCATAGATTTATTTGATATTGGTGTTTTTAAACTGTCCTCCATTGTCAGTTATAATGGTAGAAGAAATTAGGGCAATTTTAGGCCAAATGCCACGTACGATAGTTTAAATGATGCCTAGCAATGCTAAATGCCGCATCCACATTATTAAATGAGACCTATGCACATTGAAATTCCACATATAGAGTAGGTTAAAACATGCTTGTGATGAACCAAATACCGCCTACATAACCCTAGGGAAAAACAAGATTTTAAATGTCGCCTAGGATAATTGAAATATTGCCTACAAAGGGCAAATGACACGTATAATGTAAATTATTGCATCCAATCAATCAAGTCACGCCTATGATAAATGGAATGATGCTTAACATGAAATGACATGTACACTCTATGAAGCAACACCTACAAGAAAAGTTAAAGAAAACCTAATTTCAAAAAGCACAAACTGATTTTGATTGAATGTCTCGATTAATGGATTGATTTCCAAAATAGATAGGTGTGTTTAGTAAGGCTCCAAAGTGTTTAGGATGTTAGAATGATCACATAAATGAATGTTTGATATATCAATATGATTGGATAGAAAATTGATTGGTAGGATATGTGATATATTGATCCCTTCTCACGATCTAGAGTTAGGAAAAATAGGTTGATGCACTAAAAATAGAGCAAAGGATTGATTTGATTGTTGTTTATTGACTTGAAATGATCCACTGATACGAAGATACTAATATGACTCACTTGATTGCAAAACATGCATGGTTCTATAAGTTATATGTACGAAGCCTTCCATTGTGGTTGCTTGATTTAGCAGGTGATTTGACGAGACCAGAAATGCGCATTATTGAGTAGTGTTATTTGTACTTCCTTCTTGATATACCTCAGTTATAGATAAATTGAGGATTAATCATAGCTATGGTAGAGCATTGGCACTCTAACCAAAATAATTTCCACTTACCCCTCGACAAGATGACTATCACACCCGAGGATGTATACAAATTGTTGTATCTCCCTACACAAGGAGATGTAGTTTATTATGATTAGGTATATGATGGAAGTGCTTATAGATAGGTCTTTGCAGATTTGATGATCGTAGATGATGTCATTACATGGGTGTAGTTCACATCCTTCCCTACTTTGCCTGTAGTTTTAGGTGCAGTGATCAACGTATTACTTTTCCCAGATAGATGAGGTCATGGAATTGCAGTCAGATGGGGATGGATCATGGAGGACTTACTTGCACATCCTCAGAGATTTGATTGGGCATCATGTGTTTTGGCATAGTTATATCATGATTTACACAAGTTTGTGTATCGAGAGAGCGCAACCATATCGACCGGAGTGATATTGTTATAGTTATGGACCTAGGAGCACATCTCGGTCACTAGACCAATTGCAGCTTGAGTGTGGGGTTGAGGATGGATGTATGCATTCCTTTATGATAGCATGATTATCCAACATTATCTGGACAAGGTTGAGTACTGGTGTAGGATGATAGATGATATAGATTAGGTCATCTGGTGACCTTACCTTGGTTGTGAGGGCTGGAGACAGGATGATGATGAGCTTCCTTATATGTTCTCCCCTTGATGGATGATTGGTCGATCACCTCTTGTGATTGAGAGATTCTTCTTTGCTAGAGTGTTATGACAGTTTGGCAGGGTACAAGATATGTCGTAGGGTATGGTGTTATATGCTCAGGTACAAACAAAGTGGTCCATGTGGGGAGCTTAGGTAGATTATAAGTTTGCCTATGATTAGATTGACAAATTGGGATTCATCACGTGGGATATGTTAGAGCATGTTGCTAATGCGGGGATGTATGTTGAGTATAGGGAGTGGTTTTCCTGACATAGATTCATCAGATACATTGATCCAACATAGCCTATCTGTGATGTAGATGAGACATCTGATGATGATGATGATGATGATGATGATGATGATGATGATGATGATGATGATGATGATGATGATGATGATGATGATGATGGAGGAGATGGTGATGGAGGAGGTCGGAGAGCACCTAGAGTATAATGGGCTCTGAGAGTTTTGAGATCTCCTAGGGTACCAAGAGCTCCTATAGCTTTAGACAGAGGACATATGGGACCTCAGATGTGGGCAGTCATGTCAGAGCTAGGGGTGGTGGATATGAACCTAGACAGAGACAAGTGGTTCCTCCCATACCAGCTATAGCATGGGGTCATCAAAGATAGAGAGATGCCAAAAAGGCACATCTTGATCAGGCCAGATAGGTATCAGGATCATAGGTTCAGGGACAATAGGTTCCATTAAAACAGGTTCCTATCATACAACCACAGGTTATTTTAGCTCCCATAGGTCCAGTACAGCCACCTCCACCTAGCAGAGTGGAGCAAGATATCGAGAGCCTACAGATAGGTTTCTCGGCTATGTCAGCTCAGGTAGCTCAGATTAGTTCTATGATGCAGACATTTATGAGCAGGATAGAGTAGATGAGCCAGGGTGCATCGACCAGTCAGGTTCCTCCTAGAACCACATATAGATAAGACAGAGGTCTAGATTGGCCAGGGGATAGAGGTATAGGAGATGGATTAGGTGCGAGGACAGGTGATGGATCAGGTGCCCCTATTAGGTCTTGATTGGATACAACTTTGTTATTGATCCTTGAGATATGTATTAATATACCATATGTATGATTTGATTAGGACTTTGATGATGTACCATTTTGTAGATGTATCTTGATATACAGATATTTATGGACATTTTGATGGACGTTTATTTATGATGCTCTTTGATTCTATGATGTTGATGTAAGATTTATTTATATGCAGATCTATATGATTTCTATGATGCATTTAATTTTATATGCTATGGATGCAGTGTCTTAGATATGACATAGAAAAATGGATGTTAATTATTATGAAACTACTTCTATATGTTTTTTTATTTATGATGAATGTAATGGTTTATGCAATGCAATGGTAAAATGAATGTAGCTATCTTTTTTATTTTGATGTATGCAACTTATATGAAATGTAATTTTTAAATGGATGAAAAAATGGATAATGATTAATGCTTTTAATGAATCTTTTGCTTTTATCTTTTTCTCTTGTAAAATATAATGACTAAGGATTAATGTAACGAATGCAAAAGAGAATCTCACATCATTGATTTGAAACAAGATAATTGAATTTGAACCCCCAAAATTGATTAAACCCCTTGAACTTGGAAAATCCTTTAAATATGCAATTAATCTAACATGAAAATGCAATGCAATGCAACTAATTGTCACTAGCTTTTTGTGAAAGAAATGCAATAGAGATATATTTTCATCATTGAGAATTGTGGAACTAGGAGCAAGTACAATCATCATTAACCACATCACGATGATATGAAATACCGCTTTCATCACTTTGGTAACCATTGGGAAACTAGTACAACCCTCACTAGTTGAATAATCAACTATGGGAGTATGAATACCAGTTTCATCGGATTCAATGTTGCAAGTGGATTTTGGTATTAAGATATTGAAGATCTAAATAGTCAAGGTATCTGTTTGCGTAAACAAACAAAGGTTAACCCTCCTTCCTATATGAAATTCCTCGATGGTTCTTTGATGACTATGTCCTTAGATGAATTCACACAAGTTGGTGGATCTTTCTCAAACTAGTTACTCAAAGTCAAGAAAACATCATGTCTTCATCATCGCCAATCTAGTCAAAACATCATCGATTAGCTAAAAAGACATGAAAAAATGCAATGAATATCATCAAAAGCTTCAAGTGTTTTGCATTGTATCAAGATTTTCAGTCGAATTTCCAAACATTCTAATCATTTAGGTTTTGTCAATTTTTAATCCTAATAATAAATTCATGAAGTTTAACGATCAAGTTGCAAGATCGAATGCTTGATTTGACCAATGATATCCATCAAAGGCTCAACAATATCTCTCCTCTGAAGTTCTGAAAATATCCTCTAACATGTGACCAAAAGTAGCACTTATTGAATCCATTGGTATCAAAACCAATGCTTTTACCCACAAGTGAAAAATAAGACCATGTAAATCGTTTGGGCAAATGAAACCTAGTATGTGACAATGCAGCTCAAAGACTTTATTATGACTATGCACAAATGACAGATGAAATGAGGATATACAAATGGGATGATGAAAAGATAATATGTACAAATGCAATTAGGAAAGACCTAAGGATCAAAAAGCGTCTGATTACCAGGTTTTCACCTTTTGAGGTTTATTGCTCTTTTTCTCTTTTTTCTTTTTTTGCTACCAAGGCGCCTATTGCTAGGTTTTCACCAAGGCACTTTTTATATTTTTTTGGTTTTTTTTATATATATTTTTTGATATAATCAAGGTGCCTATTTGCCAAGTTTTCACCAAGACAACCATTTTTTTTATTTTTGAATGTTTTTGCTTTCTTCATGCTCAATTTTCCTCTTTTAATGCTTTTATGATTTTCCATTGTTTTTGAACTTTTTGATCTTTCACATTTTTTTGGATTTTGAACTTTTCTCATTTTTTTTGGGATTTTAAACTTTTCTTATTTTTCTGGATTTTGAACTTTTTTTTTTTGGATTTTTAACAAATATTATGTACATAGAATGATGTTGAACTCATCGGATACATGCTCGTCTAATACTCTTTCTTCCTATACTCTTTCATCTGATCAGGTATGAATCCTCTTTAAATGGATGTTGTTAATAGGCTCTTTCAGCTCATCACCCTCATAATCAGCTAGCTTGTAGGTCCCTGTTCCAAAAGAGGAAGTAATTACAAAAGGTCCAAGCCAATTTTCCTCCCATTTTCCTTTCCTTTCTATATCTTCTTGGTCTTTAGGTTTTTCTCTTAACACTAAGTCTCCCACTTGAGAGGTTCTAGGTTTGATATGCTTGTTGTAATTCCTTGAGATTATGTTTTGATACACTTTCAAATGCTCATAAGATTGTGTTTGATGTTCCTCCAACAATTCCAATTATTAAAGTCAGGCGACCCTATAATCCTCATCATTGATTAATCCTTGTAATGAAACTCTTAAGGATGGGATCTCAACCTCCAAAGGTAAAACAACTTTTGTCCCATAAACAAAGGAAAATGGTGTAGCTTTTTTTGGTGTTCGAATTGTAGTTCTGTAGGCCCACAATGTCAGGTTTATTTGGATATGCCAATCTCTTCCTGGTTTGTCAACCGATCTTTTCAGGATTTTGAGGATATTTTTATTTGTAGCTTTGGCTTGTCCATTACCTTAAGGATGGTAAATGGAGGAAGAAGGGTGTGTTATATGGAAGGTCTCACATAGTTCATCCACATCTTTGTTCTTGAATTGTTTCCCGTTATCTGTGATTATGGCATGAGTAATACCATATATACAAATGATGTAATTAAGGATAAACATAGAAATCTATTTTCCCATTGCAGTTGTCAAAGGTACGACCTCCACCCATTTGGTAAAATATTTTGTTATCGTGATGATGTATTTGTGACCATTAGAAGAAGGTGGATAAATCATTCCAATAAGATCAAATCCCCATTGGTAAAACAACCATGGTGTGATGAACGGGTGTAACTCTTGTGCAGGTGCATGGATCATGTCTCCATGGTATTGGCATTTTTAATACACTTTAACAAAGTGGAGAGAATCCTTTTCTAAGGTTTTTCAAAAATACCCCATACGAAGGATTTTCTTGGCTAGGTTCAACCCACTCAAATATGACCCACAGATACCCTCGTGAATGTCTCTTAAAGCTAACTTTGATTCCTCATCCTCTAGACACCTAATTAGCATTCCATCAAGAACTTTGTGATACAATGTGTCAGATAGGATAGTGTAACGAGCCGCTTGGCATACAAAATGTCATTTTTGGGCATGAGTTTGGTCTAAAGGTAAAAATTGGTCTTTGAGATAGGTATAAGTGGATCTATGCCAAGGTGAGGCATGTCCATTTATAAGGAAAATTATTTGAGTTTGAGGTAGGTCAAAAGCCGGTTTCACCAACTCTTCCACCAATAATTTGTACCTCACATTTTGATCAGGCATTTGAAGTAATGAAGCCAAAGTAGCCATAACATATGCTGCTCTATTCTTATCTCTTGGAATTTTCTCAAATTTAATCAAGACAAAGTATTTATTCTAGTCATCTACCATCCTTTTATATGGCATCAATTTGTCATCCTTAGTTTTATACTCATCATTGATTTGATTGATGACTAATTGGGAATCCCCATAAACTTGCAGTTCTGTGACATTCCATTCTAAAGTCATTTTGATGCTTATGACTAAAGCTTCATATTCTACAATATTCTTTGTGCATGGGAACAAAATTTTATAATACTTAGGAATGGTGTATCCTTGTGGTGCAATCAATATAATTCTAGCCCCTGAACCATGTTGAGTGTAGAATCCATCAAAATATAATTTCCATGCTTTGGCTTCCACATTGACTATTTATGCATCTGGAAATTCCACTTGAATAGGATGAGTAGAAACTAAAGGATTTTCATCCAATTGATCAGCTATGACGTGGCCCTTGATAGCTTTTAGTCCACATACTCAATATCAAATTCACTAAGTACCATCACCCATTTAGGAATTCTTCATGTTAGGGTTGTTTTACTATGTAAATACTTTAATGGATCAATCTTTGCAATCAACTTAACCTTGTGCATCAACATGTGATGTTGTAGTTTTTGTGAGGCAAAAACTACCGCTAGACAAGCCCACTCAATGAAGCTATAATTTAACTCATACTTGATCAAGGTTATGCTTAAGTAGTAAATGGCTCTTTCTTTTCCTTCATCATCCTCTTGTGCCAACAAAACCATTAAAGATCTCTCCATCATTGAAATTTATAATAGTAAGGGTTTTCCTTTGATGGGAGGCATCAAAATGGGTGGATTTACTAAGTATGTCTTCAATAGGGTGAAATCTTGTTCACATTCATCATCCCACTTAAAATTGGTGTCCTTATGTATCAATCTTGTGAAAGAGTGACACTTTTTTGCTAATTGAGAGATGAACCTCCTAATATATTAAAGTCTTCCTTGGAGTGACCTCATTTGACTAATGTTTCTGGGAGTTTCCATTTCCATGATCGCTTGTTCTTTTTTTGGATCCAATTCTATCCCTTTTGATGAAACTATGTAGCCCAATAGCTTGTCGGATTGGACAACAAATGTGCATTTCTTTGGATTTAACCTTACTTTAAATTTCTCCAATCTTGTGAAAATATTTTCTAGGATAGATAGATGGTCTTTTATTTCATGTGATTTTGCTAAGATATCATCCACATAATCTTCTAAGAAAGAATGTATAATGTCATGAAAGATAGTTGTCATTGCTCTTTGATAGGTTTCTCTGACAATTTTGAGGCTGAAGGGCATAACATTCAAACAAAAAATACCCCAAGGGAAAGTGAAAGTGGTCTTTTCTTGATCCTCGGGTGCAATTCAAATCTGATTGTAGACACTAAATCCATCCATCAATGAAAACATAGAATGTCCTACCATCAAATCCACTATAGCATCAATGCTAGGTAATGGAAAATCATCCTTAGGGAAAGCAAGTTTAAGATATCTAAAATCCATGCATATTCGAATGGACTTGTCATGTTTATTAACAGGTGCAATATTGGAAATCCATTTTTCATAAGCTATTACTCTTGTGAAGCCAACTTTTAGTAACTTTTTCAATTCTTCCTTGACCAATAAAGCTACAAGGGGATGCATTTTTCTCAAATTTTGCTTCACACGTTTGACGTCAAGCCTCACATTAAGGTGGTGCATTATGAAACTTGGATCTAATCCTGGCATGTCTGCATATGACCATGCAAATTTGATTTTCTTTTCTTGAAAGAATTTGATGAAATCCTTCCTTTTTGATGGAGTCAATGATGTTTCTAAGTGAATAAACTTAGGATCCAATTTGGTTCCAATCTTGACATTTTATGTTGGATTAATGAGGATAGGAGATCTCTCATCTTCATGTTCAGGTAGGGTATCCAATCTCTCTTCCTTAGATGCCATATTTGGGTTTTCACCTTTGGATTGAATTCATTGGTGGAAGATGGCTCAGCTGCATTAAGGTATTGGGCCATAGCATTGTCAATGGGAAAATAGAGTAGGTCATTAGGTTCGGTTAAGTCCCAATCAATGAGTTTGGGATGAATAAGGGATAAGGACTCATTAGGAAAGTTTTCATTTGAGGGTTCAAGGACATGAATTTTTTTGAGGGTTCATACATTATATCGCTTAAGTCAATAACATGTTCTTCCTCAAGGTGTTCCATGGAAGAACGATCAAAATTTTCTTCACTAGACTCCTCGTGGATTTCCATGGGAAAAAATGCATGTGGATTAAATATAATGTTTGAATCACCCCCCCCCCCACGAAGGTACCCAAGGTTCACCTATCCATTGGTTGCCACTAGATGCTTGTCCCACATTGGATTCTTGAGGAACAATTGGTACATGTGTAGAACTCGAACCTTCATCCATATTGTCTTGATTTTTGGCATTAGGTATAGTAGAATAGGTATGAATAACATCTAAATATTTATCATGAAAAGAATATTTGGATAGGTAACCCCACTTATATTCTCTGGAGTCATCCTCACTCTCCAATCCTAACATGTGTACATTCTCATAGGAATTATGCCTAGAACTTGAACCAACTTGTTTCTCTTGATACCTATTCCTGATTTCTCATCCTTTGACCTCGAAGGAGGTTGGATAGGTTCTAGAAAGCCTTTATTTTGGATTACTAAGGGTTCTCTTCCCCTATACCCCATTTTTTGCATTATTTGAAATCCCTTGCCATATTGATCAGTTTGGATGGTGACATGTTGCACTCTTTCAATGGGATTGTTTGAAGTATCCTCCTCTTTGTAGAGCCATTGTAAAAATTCATTATCCTCCTTGTCTAGGGCTGATTGATAACTCTCTCTTACAAAATGAGAGTTGTATTTTTGAGGTGGATGAGAACTTGAAGGTTTCCCATGTGTCTTTGGGGAAGTTGGTAAATCAAATAGGGAAACAGAATATTCCCCCACTCCTTTGGAATTGATTCTACATTGTTTTTCAAATTTATGCATCATCTCACTCATATTTTGGTAGTTGTCCTTCTTGGTTTGTTCTCTTTCATCCTTGGAGGCTCTCAAAATTTCTACCTTTGGTGTAGAAGTTTTAACTGAATTTTCATTGGAACTTTGACCCTCATAACTAACTTTCTCCTTTCTCTTAGTTGATGTAGATAAGTTAGTTTCATTAGGACTTGAAGTAGATGTAGCATTTAATGTAGAATTAGGACCTTCCTCTTTGGTTTCTTCAATGATGACACTAGGAATGATTCCTTCCTTATTATGTGGAATAAATAACTCATGAAGAGGTTTCACCATGTTGCAATATTTAAAGGGATTAGAATATCCTCCAATAGTTATTTCTTCACCATGTACAGAAACTTGATACATTGATGATAGGTCGAAGGAACCGCTTGCATCTCATAAATTCATGGCCTTCCCAATAAAATATTATAAGTTAATTTCATGTCAAGAACTTGACAAATGGCATATTTCTTGATATGACCCACTTGAATGGGAAAAATCACCATTCCTTTAGAAGATCTTTAATCCTCATCATAAGCCTTTATAGTGATTTTTTTCTTGGGATCAATAGATGACTCGGTTAACCCTAAAGATTTGACTAGGTTCAAGGTAAAAATGTTAAGACCGACTCCTCCATCAATGAGGACTCTCTTGACCCTATGCTTTTGGATTAAGACTTCTATATGCAAAGGAAAATTTTAAGGATTATTTATTGACATATCATCTTGTTCTGAAAATGAAAGGAAATGTAGTGCAACAAGATGTCCTACCATGTTTTGAAACTTATCTTCCTCCAAGTTTATAGGAACATTAGTTTCCACTAGATATTTTTCCAAGATCTCCTTGTGATTAGGAGAAAGTTTTAATAACTCCAAAATAGAAATTTGTGTTGGAGTCTTTTGTAATTGATCAACCAAACTATAAGGCTTTGTTGTAGTAAGTGGTTGTTTAGCCAAAGTAGTTGATTTTCTAGGGACAATAGGTTTAGGAGCACCCCCTTGCAGGGTAATCCTTGATGCTTGCTCCTAGTGATAGCATTAGAAGTATCCTTTTTGGGTTGTTCCTTTATCACCACAACATTAACAGCATTCTCATGTCCAGATAAGGTATTGATAGTATTGTCATAATGATGAGCAAAATTAACAATGTTGTTACCTTTGGAATTGTTGCCATTATTGTTCAAATTTGAATACTCACCTCTCTCATGATTAAAGAAAGGTGTTTTAAAGTCTGTATGATCCTCATTGTTTTGGGGCCCTTCCACTTTAATCACACCATTATCAATTAAATCCTGCACCAATGTCTTAGGCGCATGCAATCATTTGTTTTGTGCCCCCTATTGCGATGGTATTCATAATTGTTTGATGCATTCCACCGTGGTGGATTTATGGGTGGTTCAAAAGGCTTAGCTTCAGGTAAATCAATGATCTTGTTGTAAATAAGGGTTCACAACGCATTCTCAAGGGGTTCTCCCAAAGATGTAAACTTCCTTCAAGGTGTTGGAGAAAAGAAGGGTTTAGGCTTGTTATCCACTTGATTGTTTCTAAAGTTATTATTATTATTGAATGGAACCTTGGGAGTGTGATTCACATTATTATCTTGATTAGAAATTCATGTGAGATTAAAGGGAGTAGTCTTTATGTTGTTTTCCTCCATAACCCCATCATTCACCAAACCCTTGTTATTATTCTTGATCCAAAACCGGTTATTGTTTGGAGGAGCTTTGTTATTATTGTTGTTGTAATTGTTGGAGGTATTATGATTAGTGGAATTCTTGTTTTCCTTGTAAAGCTTTATCTCTCCACTTTTCAACAAAACCTCTTCCATGGTAACTCCATTCTCAATTAGGTCTTGGAATGAGCATGGGCATTGCAACCTCAACCTATAGTTCATCTCCATGTTCAAGCTATTAACAAAAATGACCATTTTCTCCTTTTCGGGTACACTTCAAGGGTATCATGCGAATACCGCTCTCCATTGTTGTAAGAACAAAAGGAATCACTCTCCATCGCGTTGCTTGGTGTTACATAAATTTAACATTGTGACCTCATGCTTAATTTTGTAAGGTTAATGGGTCACAAAATTGGAAGCCAACTCTTCAAATGTGCGAATACTGGAGGGTAATTTTGAAAACCACTACATCATGGTTCCTCCTAGGATTCTTGGGAAAAGTCTCATTAAATATGTTGTATCATGCATGAAATCCAAGCTCAATGCACAAAATTCCCTTAGATGATCATGGAGGATGAATATTCCTTCGTATTTATCATATTTAGGAAAGATTGCATTTAGAGGGAATGGTACCATAATTAAAGTTTTCTCAAATGGAAATGGACATAGCGCTTCGATAGGAAAGGGTTTAGGATCCCCTACTTGTTTCATGTTGTCCAATTGAGCTTGAAATAACTTAAATTGTTTATTCATCATAGCCATGGGATCATATTCTTATTTCTTCTTCAACTTGTAAACATCATAATCATGAGTTAATTGAACTCCTGCTTGGGCTAAGTCAAAGAAGTATTTCTCTCTATCCTTCTCTAGGATCTTTCCCATGACATTCATGAAGAGTCAGTTTTGTAAGGCCTCATTTATTATTTTTGATGACATTAATTTGTCATTAGTATACAAATAACACTTTTGGTAAGCCTGCACCGAAAGAAAGGAAAGAGAAAACTGGAGATCAAATTAGGAGATCACCAAAAATGACTAAGTACAGAGAGAACCGATGACACAAGTTAGTGTGTAAACCAAAAATCACAAAGCAGAAAGATAAAGTGGAACCCAACAGAGGAACCCAAAATGCAAGTTACAGTGTAGACCGACAAGATAGACATAGTGCAACCGACAGTCAAAACCGAAGGACAGTCAAGTATGACCGACAAACATAACCGAAAGTCAGTTGCAGCCCGCAAAAAGTGGGTCTACTTCCACGTCAGATAAATAAAGTGTATTCTATTTATAGGATATTTAATTGTTTTAAATCCATTTCTTTAGGGACAAGAAACATTAATGTAAGTGTTTTAATTAGTCTAACTGATTTAAAACACATTGACTAGGAGATCTAGGTGTAAGTTGTAAACCTGATCTTAGAGTTAACATTGTTTTTATCACAACTCGTTGAAGTCAATCCATCTATAAATAGATGATGTAATCATTCATTAGAATGTGTGTGTGTAAGAATAAAAAAGAGAGAGGATAACAAAATGAGCACATCTATGGATTGAATTGAGAGTTTCAAGAACAAGAATAGAAAAAGAAGGATTTGGTTAGCAGAACCAAGAACAAAGGAAACTGATAATCGGAGGCATTATTCAATCACAGTTAAGGTGATAATATTTTTATGTGAACTACATAGGATCTATCTTAGCAATAGGATATTGCATTTACCAGATCAATTTGTAATTTTCTATCATTCTAACAAGTGGAGCAAAGTGAAAAAATCTTTTCAAGCAAGGTGGATTTAACAGTCCAATATCAAATCTCTTAACCGAGTGCACACTTAATAGTGTTGCTAAAGCTCTTAATAGAGTAGACTTTAACAGGTCTCCACTGATACTCCTAACAGGGTAGATCATCAGAAGTGATCAAATTGTAAGCCTTAACCGGCCCCTTCCAATATGCAAATAGTGAAGTTTTGTGGGTGTCATCCCCACCGCAATTTTTACTTCCTAACAGGAGTTTTCTGCAATATCATATCTTGTGTTATGTGTCAATTATGTTCATGAATGTTTCTATGAATGATTCACATGTTTATTAATGTTATGAATTGTTATAACTCACATCAAGATAGTTTAGATCAGATTGAATGGACATGAAATTGATTACAAAGGTTAAGTGATTAAAGGATACAAAAAGTTTTAGAGGTACTGATTCACCCCTCCCCTCTCAGTACATACTTCCCATTAATCCCAACAATTGTTATCAGAGCTGAGTCTCTTCTTGGAAAGATTAAAGTCTTAAGAGAAATGATCATACAATGGAAAAGTACAAACTTGATAAAAATATTGAGAATGAAAAGCTTGAAATTCAGATGTTCTATGAACAGTATAAAGAAGCTAGAATCAGTATGAAATAGTTGCTAGATGAAAGAAAGAAAATGGCATCTCGCTGTAATGAGACTGATTATCAAGAAGAAGAGATACCATATTTATTTGAGTCTTCAGGATCAACTAAAAGCAAGGCATCAGATACATAAAAAGAAAGCATCACAAGCCTAACTAAAATCAATCTACATCTAGATGGATAAGTTAAATCTCTGCAAATCGGTCAAGAGACACAGATGGTAAGGATGATTGATGTCATGAACAATGCTAGATAGGCTGAACAAGAGAGAACACTAGCCATTGATGATAGAAGAAAGATCAGAGAAAAGCTACAAGAAAAGGAGACTGAAATACAAAGACTTGCAGAGCATCACCATGAGATAACAAATCAGATTTTTTTATGAGTCAAGAGGCAAACAAAATAAATGTTAAACTCATTGAAAGAATAGAAGCTATCAGTGAACTGAGGGATGAGAATGAAAAGTTAAAGAGTGAATAAAGAATACAACAACAACATAATGAAATTACCAAAAAGGCTAAAGAAAATAATAAAATAATGCATGATTTTCTTGAGGGACAACGAAGAGTCAACAACAACAATGGTCTAGGCTTTAGCGAAAATGGAGAATCATCAAATCAATCCAATCCAAAGAATGTCTATGAAAATCCAAGACCAAGAATGCTTACATGCAATCACTATGGAAAGCAAGGCCATACATGAAATGTATGCAGAGGCAAAATGAAAGGTCTTCCTAAATCTACATCTTCATTCATAGGATTCTATTATAAATGTAACAAGAAAGGTCATTAAGCATATGAATGTAAGTCTGAGATGAAACAATCAAAAAGGGAAACCTACATGGACAAATACTGTCCTACATGCAAAATGAATGGGTACACAACTCTTGAATGTTGGAAAAAGAAAAGACAATCATGGAAGCCTAAAGGTCAAAAAACTCCCTATCAACCAAAGAATGTCGGTAATCAATATGTATGGGACTATAATACTTGGAAAAATTGTACAACATGTGGAAGATATGGTCACATTGCTGAAAACTATATGAGACTATGGACTAGAAAGTCTAGAGGCTGGACCAACCTCAGAATGGCATGCTTACACTGTCATAAAGTTGGTCATCTCAAGAAAGACTACATAGACCGAATGATAGAGACAAGCACATATCCCAATGGAAACACCATTGAAGATATCTGGAGTGATAGAGACAAAATGTGGAGAAAATATTCAAGCAATGATGAAGATGGAACAAGAAATGCAAATGGTGACACCCCATCCAATGGATCCAATGGCATCACCAACCCCACCTAAGCAAAACAAGTAAGTATGGAATTGCATTACCCCAAGCTATTACTTTGCATCAGTTCCATAATATGTTGATATAATTCCAAATTAGCATAAGAAAGATGCATCATGGTTATACTTGTTGAAATATGTGATAACTATGCTTTCAGGCATATATACCGAAACCCGTCGATATACACTCAAAGTTAAGACTGCCTACATTTACCGAGGAGCATCGGTTAGGAGAAAAATTTTCTAGTATAGATTGATCCTCATTGATAAACAAGCACATGAACAAGTTTTTAGTATTATCAAAATCTGTCGGTAAAAGAAAAGTGAACATTGACTACTCCAAAACGTTATAAGTGTCACCAATGGAAGTAAAGTCTTCACTGACGAACTCAGTCTTTATACACTGATGAGTTGGTGAGCATTTATGGCATGTGTTTTAGGGAAACAATTATAAATAGGGCATTGGAATGACTCATTTGTCACGACAACCAGAGTAGAGTGAGCGAAGGTGATTTTCAAGCAAAAGCAACCAAGCTGCAGAGTGCGAATCAACCTCCAGCACTCCAAAGTGGTTCAGAGATCTTTTCAAGCACAAACAATAAGTTCTTCGAAGCTGACAACTCTATTTTTACGCATTACACAAAAGCCCTAAATTTTATTAAAATGGCATCGACTTCACAAACTATGAAATCTAAGAATGCAAAGAAAGATGATTTCAAGCTCATCAAGAACACGACATGTGAGGAACCCAATTATAAGATCCATCTAGAGGTTGCCTCACAACCCAAAGATGCTGGTGCATTTTTGCGCATTTCAGCTAGGGTTTTGTTGGTTGAAGATGTTCGATCCTTCATACACTACAAGATTGCAGAGATTGGAATGTCATAGGTAGAAGAAGCTTACAAGAAGCTTTGTAATGATGATGGAACACTTAAGGAAGAGCACAAACACATTGAGGTGAAAGGGCTCACCAATTCCCTAATATTTCTGAAGGTCTTCAAAACTGATTGGATTCAGTTAGTACTGAGCATAATGCATAACAACAAGTTATGGTTGGATGAACCAAAGAAAATCACCCGAGATGTCATCCATGCGGTCACCAATTACCCCGTAATTGATAAAGTAAAGGCACTAAAGCATCCACCAAAGGTAGAGACTGAAAAGATGACAGGAGCCAAATGGGATGGCCGAGGATTGAAAGTAACAACAATAACCGATGATGAGATTAAGTTTGGTGAATGTGTTTTGGGTTAAATATTCTTCCAGGATAGCAGATTAAACAACATAGCATCAGGTGCAGTGGACATTGCCTACAAAATTGTGAAGAAGGGTACATAGTTGGAATTATCCAAGCTACTCCTGAATCAGTTGAAGGACAACCTAAATACAATCAGGAATGCAAAGTCAAAAACTTGTAAGTTTGGCTCACTAATTATGCGTATCTTATTTTATTTTCAAGAAAAGTTCCCATCGGTAGGAGATGTGAAACAGGACAGCACCAAACCGGTCACCATGCAAATCAGTGAGCACATAGCTGCACTGGGAGATAACTTTGAAACAGTCATGGATGAATACTTCAATGTATTCAAAGACCAAATGCAAAAGAGGGTAAGAATCCTAGAGCAACTCATTGAGAAATATAAGGATGAGATATGCTTCATGGTTGACACAGATAATACTTACATCAAACTTGTTGTAGCAAGGACAACATGGTTGCAACCATTGGAATATGAGATCAACATTGATCTTGTAACAAAGGAAATTGATGCATTAATCAATGAACCATTGGACAAGAAGCAACCAAGGTTTGGAACATATGAAGAGGCCAGGTCAAGAATTAAATCAGTCCTAGTTATCAAGAAGATAATAAAAAAGAAGGACAGAATTGTGAAGAATCTCAAGAAGATTCTGTCAGTAACCGAGGAAGAAGCTGAGCAAGATGAAGAAATTGAACAAGAGGATGAAACCAAAGAACATTTCTCTATCATTAAAGATGAAGAAAAGAATGAATCTAAGGAAACAGAGTCAGATTTTCCACCTCCTCCACCATCTAAGAAACCAAGGACAACAGCTGCTTCAAGGACTAGAAGCCAAACATCCAAAGAATCTACTTCTTCACCTCTGAAGAAAGGAAAGGTCAGGACTTACAAGAGGAAAGATCCCACACCGAAAAGAGGATAGAACAAGAAAGGAAGGAAATTCATCAGAACCCAAGAGGACATAGAAGACACCGAGCAAGATGAAGCCTTAGAGGAAAAAAATGTCAAGGTAAAAGAACTTGACATTATTGATGAGATTTGCGTTTATATTGAAAATTATGGATCTACTACAGATCCACACATTAGAAAATGGTAGAAACAAAATCAAGAAGATCATAATAAGATTGAGGAAGCCATGATAGCTAAAATGTATAAATTCAAATATGTACCAATGCAATTTGAAGGAAGTTATGTACCACGGGAACCCTTGGATAGATTATCCTCCCGTTGGACATTTGCTTTGAAAAATGAGAAATAAATAAGAGAGAGTACTTGTTTCTCTAATACCACATGAATCTAAAAAGGTAGAGATAGATGAGATGATGGAGAAACACAAGAAGGAATTCTCACCAAAGCTAAGGGCATATAAATTTCTCTAAGGCAAGTTGATTGACCTTGAATAGGACAGCCACAAGAAATGGTGCAAAATCATGAACATACCAATTGAGGAAGACATCCTTGACAAACACCTTCAACAATAAGATATTGATAAGGCAACTCAAGATGATACATCCATTGAGTTAGATAAAGAAGAGGATGATACAATAGGGAATAGGACTGTAGATGTCACAGATGATACATGGGATGATACCACAAATGACAACATTGTGGATACCAATGCCATCAACATTACCAATGACCCAGCAGATGAAATCAATAAGGATGAAGATACCACTGTTGCAAAAGACACAACTAATGAACATGACATAAAAATTGATAGTGCACAGGTGAACATTTCAGGCAAACTGCCAATATTCATACAAGCTATCAATATCATGTAGGAAACAAGCAAATCACCTGAGAAGGAAACTCCAAAGGATGCAGGAGAAGAAGCCAACAAAGACAACACTGATGGTTAGCAAAACATCAAAGATACTCAAGATGTAACTGACACTAACAAGGTTACTGAAGGAGATAAGGACAAAGATGCAGAGACTCAAGACAAGAATGAAGAAACCAAGGAAGATGATGAATATGACACCAATGAAGGAGACAAACCAAAAGATGGTACTCCTAAGAAAACACACAAGGATACTACCGATGATGTTAAGGTGAATGTGGAGACATCTACAGACACCCAATGAGCTGAAACTGATGCCAAGCAACAGAAAGAAGCACAACATGTCACATCATCAAGCACAATAGAAAAGGCTGAGAAATTGGCAATGGTGATGCATTCTGCTGAGTCACAGAAGAAGAAGACAAAGAAGAACAAGTTAGAGGTTATACTAGATGAAATCATTGAAATACCAAACTGTGACCCCTCTACACTTGACATGGATGCATTACAAGAATATGGAGAGATATGCCAGAGGAAGGCATTGTAAGAGAAGCTGAAGAAACAACACATGGACTCCATGGTACTAGAGAGAACACGAAACATTCTACATCAAATTGTACCCAATGTTGATATTGATCAAAGAAAGCCTATACTTGATCAACTAGCTACCCTCACTGACGCAATCACAACTCAGAACATTGATGCTAAGAAGGCAATTGAGGAGAGAGCCAAAATGAAGTACCAACAGAAGCTCATAGAGAAAACCAGCCAAGAATTGGCAGAGAATAAGGTAAAGCTATCATAATTCATATCTGAATTAGACCCCATCATATCTGAAGCTATAACCTTAATTCAAAAGTGAAGCACAATAGAAAAGTTCACTAAGGAGAATAGTGACAATATAGCAAAGCTAGATGCAAATCTAGAAAATAGTGCTAGTAGCTTAACCAAAGATGGAGACAATATAGTCAAAGTGCATTATGAGAAGATAATTGAGGTAAAAAGGTTAACACATGAGCTATGGGAGGCTGAAACACATTTTAGAGAAGAAGTAACTGAGCTACAAGCTCAACTTCTGACAAATCTTACACTGCTCCTACAACATATCAGTCCTGCAAGGCAACTAATAGGAACTCCTGAGATGTCTGTAGCAGACAACATCTATGATATGCATTCAAAGATAACACTTGAGCATATGGATCTAGAGAACCTCAAAGAACAATAGGAAAAAATGATGGAAGACATGAAGTCTTCTCATTCCCACATTTTTTATAAGCTCGATAAGGTAAATGACCTTTTCCCGTAATATCAAATAAAGGGGGAAATGATATATGTACAAAATAAAAAGGAAAATGTTATGTACATTCATTCATATGGGAAAAAAGTAGATATGTATATGTATATTTGTAAAGGGAAAATGATATGAAGAAGGAAAAAATATCATATGTACAGATATACCGGCATATACATAGGGGGAGTCATTAAATGACTGAGGATTATATATGTTGTATATACTTAAAATTTTGTTATTATTTTGCACATATTAGTTTTTGATACTAATGTCAAAGGGGGAGATTGATGACATTAATTTGTCATTAGTATACAAACAATACTTTCGGTAAGCCTACACTGAAAGACAGGAAAGAGCAAACTGAAGACCAGATTAGGAGATTACCAAAAATGACTAAGTACAAAAAGAACCAATGACACAAGTTAGTGTGTAAACCAAAAATCACAAAGTAGAAAGATAAAGTGGAACCTGACAGAGGAACCTGAAATGCAAGTTACAGTGCAACCAATAGTCAAAACTGAAGGACAGTCAAGCATGACCGACAAACAGAACTAAAAATCAATTGTAGCCCGCAAAAAGTGGATCTGACTTCCACGTCAGATAAAGAAAGTGTATTCTATTTATAGGATATTTAATTTTTTTAAATCCATTTATTTAGGGACAAGAAATATTAATATAAGTGTTTTAATCAGTCTAACTGATTTAAAACACATAGACTAGGAGATCTAGGTGTAAGTTGTAAACCTGATCTTAGAGTTAACGTTGTTTTTATCACAACTCGATGAAGTAAATCCATCTATAAATAGATGATGTAATCATTCATTAGAATGTGTGTGTGTGTGTGTGTGTGTAAGAAGAAAAAAGAGAGAGGAGAACAGAATGAGCACATCTATGGATTGAATTGAGATTTTCAAGAACAAGGACAGAAAAAGAAGGATTTGGTTAGCAGAACCAAGAACAGAGGAAACTGATAATCAGAGGTATTATTCAATCACAGTTAAGGTGATAATATTTTTATGTGAACTACATAGGATTTGTATCAGCAATAGGAGATTGCATTTACCAGATCAATTTGTAATTTTCTATCATTCTAACAAATGGAGCAAAGTGAAAAAATCCTTTCAAGGAAGGTGGATTTAACAGTCCAATATCAAATCTCTTAACCGAGTGCACACTTAATAGTGTTGCTAAAGATCTTAACAGATTAGATTTTAATAGGTCTCCATCTATACTCCTAACAAGGTATATCATCAGAAGTGATCAAATTGTAAGCCTTAACCGGCCCCTTTTGATGCAGAGGGTTTGATACTCTGGGTTTTTCTCCACTCTAGGTTGCTTAAATGACTAACTCAACCATCCAATGGTTGTTCTTTGTTGGATATTCCTTGTTTTAGTACCTCAAAGACCCTCTCTACCAACTTCTCCTCCAAGGTATAGTTGGTACTTTGAAGACTCCAAGATTTCTAGGCCTAACTAGTCTAACTAGTTAACCAAAAGCCTAGTTTTTCCCACTAGAACTCCACCTAGAATGCCAATCCCGTGCCTAGGATCTTCCCACACATTCACCAAGACTCTCAACACCCTTCTTGACCCATTCTAGGTCATTCTAAAATCATCCCAATACATCAAGACACTTTACCAATCCAATTCGTCACTATTTCACTAGGAGACCTAATTGCCTAATTCTTAGTAGGTCTATTTCCACCGAATTTGGCCAAATGCTCACAAAATATCTAAGTGACTCCATAAAAAAATTTAAAATATTCAATACATCACCTAAACCTATCAGAATCCAAAACCCTGACCTCTGGAAGCACCCAAAACCTAACTTTCTTGCAGACCCTAGATTATAGCCTATTAATTAGGCCTCTAGACCAGTCAACATGAATAATTGACAAACTTGTCTCCAATATTTTAGTCACCTCCTGCCACCTTCAAATCCTTTTAGGAGACTGTCTAGTGCATCTAGAAATGCCACTAAGTCTTCCCAAAAAGGTTATGAGTGCTCAATCAAACTCGTTCTTCTCCCTATCCTGGCTCACCTGGTTTGACCAGTCAGCCATAGGGCTTCACTTCTGGCCTATGAAATCCATTGAAAAAAAATAAAATAAAACATAAAACCTATCTACAAAACTTAACCCTACTTTCCCCATGGTTTCATTCAATTCCACTAGAGGAAATTTAGGTTAGAGCCATTTCTAACTAGGTAGCACTATTTTTGTCTCTGTCAGACCAGTGACCTTCAAAAACTTGAAACTTAACACCTACTAAACTTTAAAAAAAACTATCTATTGCATATGGAAGTTGAAATCAAACACTACACTAACATGGAGACCGATCACCTATTCCAATCCGTACACAACCGTACATAAGAAAAGTTACAGTGCAGATTACACACAAATGGATACAGTCATACGTACAAGGGTGTCAGAATTAAGTGTCTCAATCCAAAATCTCATTAACATCTACAAAACATCGATTCCATGCTCATATACCAAGCATAGCTAGTTACAATCAGTTCTAACTACATTTTGTCATTTCTTTCAAAAGTTGCTTGAGCAACTTTTTGTATTTTGATGCATTTTGAATTTCCTTGTCAACTCAATGATTGATGTTGACTCCTAAGATTGTAAATAGGATATGTAGGGTCCTAAAACATACCTCTAACCCATGTTGCACTAAAATGGCAAATTTTCACAATTTGAAGCCAAAATAACCCAAAATATCTATTGAGTACTAAGGCCCTTACAAACATGAAGTTAAAATAACATTGCTTCCAACCTTTTGGAACTTATTCTAACACACACAAACTCCTAATCCAACCCTAAACAACATCAAAACATCAAATAGGGAGGTTCCCTGCACCATACTCCCCTGGACAAAATAACTCAAGTCCCTTGAGTTAGGAGGTCTTCAATGGTGACCCCATGTTTCAGAATATCCAGCTCTATCAACCAAGTGGCCTCAGCTTCAAGTAGTCCCTGCCACTTGATGAGGTACTCCTTTTAGTTACCCTTCCTTGTCTTCTTTATCACTTTAGAGTCTAATACACTTTCCAATTGTAATGTCCTTGGGCTAGGCAAATCTTTCACCCAATCATCATCCTCTAAATAAGCAAGAGTGGATTGACCTACGTCTGGTATTGGTCCCTTGTAGAGATACAAGTCACAAACATTAAAAATGGGTGAGATCCCCAAATCAGGAGGTAACTCCACCTCATAGGCATTCTCACCATACTTGTGCAAAATCTTCAAAGGCCCTATCTTTTTCATCAGTAGTTTAGTAGGCTGACCCTCGGGTAGCCTTTCCTTCCTAAGATAGGCTAATACTAGATCCCCAACCTTGAACTGCAATTCTCTTCTGGTTTGATCAGCTTTGGATTTGTACTTCTCCAGTTGTTTGTGTAAAGTCTTAATGACTTGTTCATGCAACTCCTTCATCTGTTCTGCAAATGACTCTCCTTGTGCCCTCCTCCTATCCTTCAAACTAAGATCTCTCAACTCAAATATCTCTCTAGGATTGACTCCATAGACTATCTCAAAGGGGCTCTTCCCTATACTCCTATTAATGGATTCATTGTATGCAAATTTTTCCTGCCCTATGATGTGATCCCATGATTGTCCATGTTGTTTGGTCAAACACCTCAAAAAATTCCCAAGTGACCTATTCACTACTTCTATTTTCCCATCTGATTGTGGCTGATAGGCTGAAGATAAAGACAAGTTTGTTCCAAGCATCTTCCATAAGGTCCTCCAAAAGTGACCTACAAACTTACTATCCCTGTCACTTACAATATTGAGGGGTAATCCATGAATCCTCACAATGTCCCTAAAGAATAGACCTGCAATTTGAGAAGCATCATTTGTTTGATTGCATGGAATGAAGTGTTCCATCTTTTTGAAATGGTCTACCACCACAAACACACTATCATGACCCCTAGGTGTCTTTGGTAACCCCAAAACAAAATCCATACTAAGGCACTCCCAAGGCCTTTGGGGTATAGATAAAGGTTGATACAACCCACTGTCATTGCTTTGTCCTTTTCCCCTCTGACAAATCTGACATTGCTCTACAAATCTCCTAACATCTGACTGCATCTTAGGCAAATAGTAATGCCTATGTACCCGCTCCAATGTTTTATCCACTCCAAAGTGGCTTCCCAAGCTCCCTTGGTGTTTCTCCTTCACAATGTTTTCCCTTATTGAACACTGAGGTATACACATAAGGTGACCTTTAAACAATATGCCTTACTACAATACAAATCACTGAAATCCACCTTGAACCCCTGTTGAAACTTCACACATGCCTCATAGGCTTCTTTGAAATCTTTGTCTTCCTTTTCGAGGTCTTTCAAATAATCCATGCCCACACTTTATAGTTGTATCCCTTGGATTGTGAGTACCCTCCTACTAAGATCATCTGCAACCTTGTTTCTAACCCCCTTATTGTGCTTTATAACAAATGTATAAGCCTGCAATGATTCTACCCACTTTATGTGACTTTGGTTCAACTTTCCTTGTCCATTCAGGAAACTTAAAGCATGGTTATCAGTGTAGACCACAAAATCCCTAGGTAGTAGATAGTGCCTCCACTTCTTGAGGGCTTTAACCATAGCATATAACTCCAAATCATAGGTGGAGTATTTTTGTTTTGCCTCATTCAACTTTTCAGAGAAGAATGCCACATGGTGTCCCTCTTGGCTTAGCACTACTCCAATATCCAACTTGATACCATCACACTCTACTACAAAGAGTTGATTAAAATTAGGGAACCTAAGGGTAGGTAGCTCTGTAATTCTATTTTTCAACATTTCAAACCCCTAGTCTGCTACTACAGTCAATTCAAACTTGCATTTGATTCCACCTTTTATGGTGTTAAGAATTGGGGCACATACATGACTGAAGTTTATCACAAATTTCCTATAGTAGGAGTCCAATCCATGGAAAATCCTAACATCCCCTATGGACCTAGGTGTTGGCCATTCCAAAATGTATTTAACTTTATTAGGGTCCATCTTCATACATCCATTAGCAACCACAAAACCAAGGTAAACTAGTTCAGTTTTGAGAAACTCACACTTTTATTGATTTATCATCAACTCCTCTTGATGTATTTTCCTTAAGACCATCTCCAAATGCTTTAGGTGGTCGTCCTTGGACCTCCTAAAGATCAAAATATCATCAAGGTGAACTATTACAAACTTACCAATGAATTCTGCTAGCAATTCATTCATGAGCCTCATAAATGTGCTAGGTGCATTACTTAGGCCAAAGGACATTACTAGCCACTCATAAAAACCCTCATTGGTCTTAAAATTTATCTTCCACTCATCTCTAGGCATTACTCTTATCTAATGATACCCTGACTTCAAGTCCACCTTAGAAAAGTAACAAGAACCTCCTAAATTGTCCATCAAATCTTCTATCCCGGGCATTGGGAACCTATATCTGATTGTGATCTTGCTTATAGCCTTGGAGTCCATACACATCCTCCATTTAAAATCCTTCTTAGGTGAAAGTACTATTGGCACAGCACATGGGCTCAAACTCTTCCTTATTAACACCTTATCCAACAAATCTTGAATCTATTTTGCTATCTCTACATTCTGACTTGGTGTCATCTTATTTGCTGCTCTATTAGGAAAATTTTCTCCAAGAATGAGGTTAATTTGATGACTCACTTCCCTAATATGTGGTAATGCACTTGGAAAACCATTATATACTATGTCATGGTACTTCTCCAGCAATGTTTGTATCTCTGGTGGCAAACTAATTTTCTCCTTAGTTTCCTCCTTTGGTTTTACCACTACTGCACAACAGACTCCTTTATCCTTCTTCAATGCCTTTATAAACTCCTTCCCACTCAATAACATCACACTTATCCCCACATGCTTCTCTTCATTGGGTTCTTGCAATGGATCCATTTGGAACTTCTTTCCTAGCTTGGTGATGACATAATTGTTCTTTTCTCCATCATGTATTGCTTTGACATCATACTGCCATGGATGTCCTACGAGAAGATGGCATGCATCCATAGGCACTATGTCACATAGGACCTTGTCCTTATACTCTCCAATCTCCAACTCTACCAAGGTTTGTTCATCTACCACTATTTGTTGACCCTTATTCAACCATGAAACCTTATAGGGTGTGGTATGAGGTATCCTTCTCAACTTCAATTTCTCCACCATCTGTGTGGATACTATATTGTTAGTGGATCCAGAGTCCACTATTAATTTGCAAATCTTCCCATGAGACCTACAAGTTGTTTTAAACAAGTTCTTCCTCTGTGGTGGCTCTTTAGTGTTAGGCACTTTCAACAAGGTTCTCCTTAACATCAAGTTCCATCCAATATGGTCATGCCTTGGAGATGGGAGAAGTAACACTTTGAGTTTCATCCTCTTGTACCAATTGATTCCTTCTACCCCCATTGAAGATGAGGAAGTATTTGTAGGATACCTGCCCATTGTGTGACCCACTTGGTTGCAGTTATAGCATCTGCCAGTGAAAACTGAATTAGATCTCCCTTGGGGTTGGAACCTACCTCTTGGTGGTCCTCTAACTCTGTATCCTCCCCTTTGAAAGGATCCTCTATACTAATTTCCTCCACTACTCTCCATAGACTGATTGTCTTCTTGTCTATTAGAGTTGTGTCCTCTACCAAAGTTACCCCTACATCTCTGAAAACCTCTATTATTGTTGCCACCTCTTTCTCTTTGATGGAAGTCAATCCTTCTTCTAGCCTTGTCTTCTACTCTTAAGGCCAATTGGAAACATTTGTGCATACTATCAGGAGCCATCATGCTGATCTCATCTTGTATCCCTTGCCTTAGCCTATTAAGGTACCTGGCTACCTTCTCCATTTCATCTTCTTGTCTCCTAGCCCTTAGGCTTAGTTTATGGAACTCGTCTATGTAGGTACTCACTAACATTTATTTTTGTCTTTGATTTTGGAGCTTTTGATATATTTGGATTTCATAATCAGTAGGCAAGAATTGTGCCCTCAACCTAATTTTCATCCTCTCCCAAGAAACAATATTTTTCTTTCCACTGCTAATCCTCTCATCCTACATCATGTTCCACCACACCAATGCAGATCCTTTGAGTCTAGCCTTAGCATAACTGACTCTCTTCTCCCTTGAGACTTCTTTGTAATCAAATTGGTTGTCAATGGCTTCAAGCCAATCCAATAACTCTTCTCCATTCAGGCTTTCACAATAATATGGTATGTGTTCCATGCTATCATTGTTTAAATAATTGAAGGCATCTAAGAATACCTTTTGTTATTTGTCCATCTCAGGTTCTTTCCCTTTGTTTGATGACTCTTTTGTCTAACTTTCATCTTCATCACTTTCATCTCCCCATTCTATGATCTTCTTTTTGCCCTTTGTCTCGGACACACTAGCCTTCTCCAAGAGGCCATGTACCAATTACACTATGGAATCCCTAATCATTGCCTTAGGAGGCATGTTCTCAACCTCTTGACTCTCCTCCCATTCAGACATACACAATCTTCAATCTATTCCAGCTCTGATACCACTCTGATGCAGAGGGTTTGATACTCTAGGCTTTTCTCCACTCTAGGTTTCTTAAATGACTAAATCAACCATCCAATGGTTGTTATTTCTTGGATATTCCTTCTTTTTGTACCTCCAAGACCCTCTCTACCAACTTCTCCTCCAAGGTATAGTTGGTACTTTGAAGACTCCAAGATTTCTAGGCCTAACTAGTCCAATTAGTTAACCAAAAGCCTAGTTTTTCCCACTAGAACTCCACCTAGAATGCCAATCCTCTTCCTAGGATCTTCCCACACATTCACCAAGACTCTCAACACCCTTCTTGCCCCATTATAGGTCATTTTTAAATCATCCCAATACATCAAGACAATTTACCAATCCAATTGGTCACTATTTCACTAGGAGGCCTAATTGCCTAATTCTTAGTAGGTCTATTTCCATCAAATTTGGTCAAATGCTCACAAAATCTCCAAGTGACTCCACAAAAAAACTTGAAAATATTCAATACATCACCTATCCCTGTCAGAATCCAAAACCCTAACCTTTGGAAGCACCCAAAACCCAACTTTATTGTACGCCCTAGATTATAACCTATTAATTAGGCCTCTGGACCAATCAACATGAATAATTGACAAACTTGTCTCCAATATTTGATTCACCTCCTGCCACCTTCAAATCCTTTTAGGAGACTATCTGGTGCATCTAGAAATGCCACTAAGTCTTCCCCAAAAGGTCATGTGTGCTCAATCAAATTTGTTCTTCTTCCTATCATGGCTCACCTGGTTTCACCAGTTAGCCATAGGGCTTCACTTCTGGCCTGTGAAATCCATTGAAACATCCAAAAAGAAAACATAAAACCTATCTAAATAATCTAACCCTACTTTCCCCATGGTTTCTGTCAATTCCGCTGGAGGAAATTTAGGTTAGAGCCATTTCTAACTAGGTAGCACTATTTTTGTCTCTGTCAGACCAGTGACCTTCAAAAATTAAAACTTAACACCTACTAAACTTAAAAATAAACTATCTATTGCATATGGAAGCTGAAATAAAACACTACATTAACATGGAGCTCGATCACCTATGCCAATCTGTACACAACCGTACAGAAGAAAAGTTACAGTGCAAATTACACAAAAATGGATACAGTCATCCATACAAGGGTGTCAAAATTAAGTGTCTCAATCCAAAATCTCATTAACCTCTCCAAAAAATTGATTCCATGCTCATATACCGAGCATGGGTAGTTACAATCAGTTCTAACTACATTTTTTCATTTCTTGCAAAAGTTGCTTGAGCAACTTTTTGCATTTTGATGCATTTTGACTTTCCTTGTCAACTCGATGATTGATGTTGACTCCTAAGACCCTAAATAGGATATTTAGGGTCCTAAAATGTACCTCTAACCCATATTGCACTAAAATGGCAACTTTTCACAAGTTGAAGCCAAAATGACCCAAAATATCTAATGAGCACTAAGGCCCTTACAAACATGAAGTTAAACTAACATTGCTTCCAACCTTTTGGAACTTATTCTAACACACACACAAACTCCTAATCCAACCCTAAACAACATAAAAACATCAAATAGGGAGGTTCCCTACACCACGTTCCAATCTACATATAGTGAAGTTTTGTGGGTGCCATCCCCACCGCAGTTTTTACTTCCTAATAGGAATTTTCTACGATATCATATATTGTGTTATGTGTCAATTATGTTCATGAATGATTCACATGTTTATCGATATTATGAATTGATATAATTGGCATCAATATAGTTTAGATAAGATTGGATGGACATGCAATTGATTACAAAGGTTAAGTGATTAAAGGATACAAAATTTTTTAGAGGTATTGATTCACCCCTCCCCTCTCAATACATACTTCCCATTAATCCCAACAATTTATTCCGTGGGTTCTTCATCTTCTTATTCATTGCTATCATGTAAATGAGGATGTTCTTGGTTTATCTCCTCATGTATTTCTTCCCTCCCACCTAGACCATGGTTTAAGTTTTGATTAGCCTCATGATTATTCAATTCATTCATGTTTCCTAAGGGCATGGCCATGTTTGTGGTTCTTCTTCTTTTTGTCCTTCAATGGGTAAAGGAGTTACAATGGGTTCTCGACTTGAGAATGAAAACCCTTGATGAAGATAAGTCTCATCTGGTAAAAAGATATTCTTGGTGTAATGTGACCTAATAAAGGTCAGCATTAACGTGATTGATCACAAGTTGGCAAGAATACCCTAAAATCCTTTTGCAATTTTGAAATTTTAACCAGATGTAAGGATTTTAACTAGTTAGGGTTACAGTCAGAGAGAAACCCAAAAAGGGTATCTGAAAAAGTTATAAAATTCTTTCCAAACCCTCTAAAAATTCTCTTTGTTTGCCTCTTTCTATTTCTGGGCATCACTTTGATATAGTGTACGCGTGACTTTGCACTTTGCAAGCGGTAACTGGAATTATTTCCCACGGCACTCTGCAGTTTGTAGGCAATGTTTAGCCATTTATAGGCCTTGTTTGGAAACTTGCAAGCATCACTTTCTAGTGAGTTAGGCATTTTAAAATTTTTTGTAGGCGTTAATTTTGTTTACGGGCATTACAGAAATGATTGTAGGCATTGTTTGATCTTCTGTACGTGTCACTTTGCTGGTCAAGTTGATTTTTCATAGTTTTTATGGTTTTAAAATTGTAAAGTTTGTGGTCAGATTTGAAGGATTGAATCCTTGATTGAAAATTAAGACACAAACACAACACACACATAAAATTTGTATCTTACTCCTAAAACACACCAAGTGTATGTTCTCAAACATTTTCACAGGTCTTGAACAAGAAATTCTTCCAAACAATCTACCTAGAGTCAAATTTGGTGATTAACAATGGCTCTAACAAGGTAGCTTGCTAATTAACAAGGTTGTATTTAACACCTCCATTCTAAACTATGAAAAGTCTCTTATAACCTCTTGCAAGGGATTCCCACATGCACAAAATTATGATTTTGCGCAATCCTGAAGGGCTACTCAAGGAAGTGAAGATTCTTAGCATAATTTAGTCACTTCAAACCTTTGGGGAAGAGTGCATTTAATTATAGTGCGTTGGATAGTATCATGGCTTAAGTGATTTTCTCCCACTTTGGGTTGTTCCCTCTCACTTTCCTCGTAAGGTGATTCTCAGGAGGCATGCCCTCTAAGTATCTAGCTATTTAGCATGTATATGATAAAGCAAAAGTTGAACTTAGTCAAGTAAGTTTGGAAGTTTGATTCACTCAAAGAGTGAAGAGCATATCCCTATTACTTTCCTTAATTCCAAGTACTTTCCTTCTTCATTTTCAACCTCTTAACAAGGAGGTTCTTAAAAAATTTAAAATGTTTGGTTCAATTCTTCCCTTTCTTTCTACCACCCAAACACAACACTTTTGGCTTTTTGATCAACTTAAAAAAGTTGAGAGCATATACCTAATGTCTTGTTTGGAATGGACAATAATAGGGTGGCCCTATTAGACTAGATACAAATGAAATTGCCACAATTTAAGGAAAGCAATCTTGTTAAGATAAATACCTCATTTCGATGCTAGCAAAGGCTAGGTGCATTTTTGAGGTTTTTGTCTTGTTTTTTTTTTGCTTACTCACCTAGTGGCGATTGTTCCCTCTCCATCTCCTCCAGCAAAGTTAGTCCAACACAAACAAACAAAGTGAAGAAAGCCAAAAATAATTGATAACCAAATGAAGTTTATTTTCAAATTTGCCAAAGTGCTCCTAAGAAAATTAAAATGTGAAATCAATTAAGGGAAGGAAATTTAAATTTATATGCATTCACAATTTTGACAAAGTGATCATACAAAAATTCCTCTTCCTCTAAACTTTCCAAAATATTAGCATTATGAATTTTATTAGAGTGTTTTTTTTAATATCCTTACCTCTTTGCTCTCCCTTGTGACCCTTAGCTCTGGTTTCTGCACCTTTAAGTGTCTGTTCATCTGTAGAAAAAATAACAATACAGAATGAGTAATCTGATTTTATCAATCTGCAAGTAATAAAACACAAAAAGCAGCAAGCGTCATTTTGTAGTTTATAAGCGTTTCTTTGTAGTAAGCTACATGTGACTTTGCACTACTTTAACCATTATTTTGCACTATTCTATGCGTGACTTTACTAATAACATGCGTTAAAAGAAAAGGATTAGGCATGAAAAAGGCAATTAAACGTGGTATATGAAAGTGCACAGGTGACATAATCAAGGTTGCAGGCGTTATTTGTCAAATTCCAAGCGTCTCTTTACGAGCATAAGTGTCACTCTTTATCTGATAGGCATGACAAAATTAAGATAAAATATAGAAGGAATTAGCAAGCGTCATTTGTTTGCTTGTAGGAGTCATCATTTAGCTTGTATGTGGCACTTTACCTGCAATCTACCAAAAAAACATAAAATGAATCACAAAACACACAAAATATGATTAAAATGAGGAATAGAGGCCTAAGGCCCCATAGTGGGCGCCATTTGTGTGTGTCATTTTTACACATTCATGAGATTAGTTTATTTACTAACAATTCTATGGAAAAACATTAACAATTTAAGATAAGAATTACAAATAAATCCTTAAGCATCCCATGGATCTCTAACTAAGCATGCTAATAGAGTGCTCTCAACCTTATTATCTACTAGTGATAGTCCTAGAATGAGAAAATGATAAAGATATGCCTATCTAGTTCATAAATTTTCTCAAATTGCCTCAACAATTCACTCAGATACTCTCAAATTATGCTTTGATCTTGCTCAAATTGCTTTGAAAATGCTCTTAATTTCTCTCAAAATGGCTATAGTATGGATGCTTTGCATTCAAATGTCTAGGATTGATTATGCTTGCAAAATGGCTTCTATTTATAGGATTTTCCCAAGTGTAGGGGGTAGAGTCAATTGATCATGGTTTAGCCTTGGTTGAGTGAAAGGCTTCAAATGGTTTCAAATGGGGGGACAATTTAAATTATTGTCTCAAAGCTTGGGACAAAGGGACAAATTGAGTGATTGAGATGCAAAAGGGTCAAATGAGTGGTAGAGATGCAAAATTTGGAGTGATCCATGTGCTTTGCCTTCTCAATTCTCATTGGCTCTTTTAATCCTTTTTGAAAGATATTAGGATTTATTAATTCAATCAATTAATTAAAATTAGCCATGTAGGGGAATAGGTTGGATTTGATTTTTGATTTAAACTATACAATTAATTGATTACAATCAATTATATAGTTTTATTAACCCCTTTAGGCTTATATTTAACTATTTAATGTCATTTGTTAATAGATCCTTTGCTTTAATTTATTTTGTCCCAATTTGATTTAATAAATGTCTATTTAATTTGATTTGATCCATTTTAATGAGATTTGGTACAATTTGTTGAGATTTGCAGATTTGCTTGATTAGAGAACACCTGACCAATTTTAGGTGTCTACATACTCCTTTCACGATATCTCTTTGGGAGCTTCTTCCAAGTTCACCTACATACCATGAAGCGTTACAATAAGCATTGAGAAACATGTTTGTTCTACCTCCCATGTAAACTAAAATAACTTTTATATTGGAATTCATGAATGCAACCAATAATAAAGCTCGAATTGTGTTTTTTCAAGATGAGTTACCTTCTAAAGGAATTCAAGATCAACAATAATTTCTTATGCTTGCGGTCCTTATCAATGGTAATCTTATTGAAATAACTTTAAATGATAATGAATCTAGTCTTAATGTGTGTATCATTGATTTTTTTGGCATAAGATTAAGGTGGATACTTAATTGTTTCAACCTAATTCTATTCCTAGTCATGGCTTTGATAATGTTGCTAAAAAAACCTTAGGTACTATAACCTTCACCATTAAGGTAGGTCCTCTTACTTTACCTACATATATTCATATCATGCCTGATACTCTTACTTATAATATTCTCTTAGGATGACCATGGTTACATGTCATGTAGATTGTTCCTTCAACACTTCATCGCAAAGTTAAGTTCATTCATAACAAAATCATGTATACCCTTATTATGATAAGTTCCCAAATTGATTATGAAATGAATATGATTCTCCATCTATTCCTACACCTATAGACACTAAAAAATGGTCCACACCTATGGCCCCCCTTTTTGAAATGTCTTTTATATTGCATGTTTGATCTTTTCATTCACCAATATTATGTCATTTCTCATAAACTAAACATTGTAATTGTTTAATTAATCGCTAATGTTTATCTCTAATTATCATCATATCCTAATCAATTTGACCTTTTAACTGTACTCGATTATGGCCCATTAGATATTGTCATGTCAATCTCATCAATTTATCTAATTAATCCTTCTAGGAGAAATAAACAATAATTTGTCCCCTATTCCTAAGTCCTATGTCATTATAAATAAATTTAATTTATTTGTCCCCATTTGCATTTATCTCACAATTAATTTCAAAATTAATTAATTTCCATTTTTCCAATGTGGGAATTAACAAATTTCTAAATTTAAATATTCCTTCCTCCTACTAATTTTCCTCCATTTCCTTGATTCATGCCTCCACCCACTAATTTATCTTATACCTCCTACTTTCTAGCATTACACCTTCCCTTTTCTTTTCCCGCTAATTTATCCTTCATTTCCCCTAATTTCCCCCCTTTGATTTTTCACTTCCATTTGATAATAAATCTTGTCATAACTTGTCATAATTGTGCCATTTTCCAAATGCACAATTCAATTTTTCATAAATCATGTCATTTTCTAATTTGGAGTCTTCCAAGGTAATCCTAACCGTCGATTGGATTTCAATCTTGTCCATCGATTTCAAGTTCCAAAACTCTATAAATGAGACTCATTTTCTTGCATTTCTCTAACCATAATGTTTAAGTATTTTGATTGTCATTATCGTCAATTCATTTCTTTGATTTATAGGTGCACTTTGTCAAAATGGGAGCAACATGTCATTATTTGGAGAAGAAAGAAAGGACATTGAAGTTTGATTAAGGGTGTGTTTTGATTAAATTCATGTTTTTTATACGTGGAAATTCAATTACTTTAATGGTGCGATTAGGATTAGGTTGCACAATATTTTAGGCTTTTTGGTTGTCTATTTCATACACTTTTCTAAATGTTGATTTTCCTCATCAACATTCTAGTGAAACTGATGTGAATCATGCAATATTGATGGAATCTTTTGTGTTTTGATGTGTTTGCAGATACAGATCTAATCTCTGCACACTTGGGAGGAATTTTTGCACTTCAGAGCCATTTTGTGCAGTTGTCACTTATGTTGCATAATTAGACACTTAATTTGCATAGTCGGGGTTAATTATGCACAATTGGGCCTCAGAACTGCACAATTAGGGTTAATTTTTCCCAGTTGGAATCACTACGATATGCCTTGTTTTGTTTATTTATAAGCTTGTAATCTTATCTTACTTGCACTATTTTTTACGATCAATTTGTTTATTAATGCCCTAAATGAACCTTTCACATATATTTGGGCTTAAAATGAATCTCATAGTTTCATTTGGGTTGTTAAAATGAACACAATATAGTATAATTAGGAATTTAAATTTATGACAAACACTCATCTAGTCTAACTAAGAAGGCTTAATTGACAAAAAAAATTCACATAGCATAATTAGGATGGAAAAATAAACTTCAAATTTCTCATATGAATCTAAATTGGGAATCAATTAACTTTCTTGTAAAAAAAATATGAGTTTCAAATCAATTTTTTAAGTTATTATGTATTATGTGTTTGATTTTGCACACTAAGAACTATTTTTACACACTTAGGTCATTCTAATGTGCACTTAGGCTTATTTTTTCACAATTCAGAGCTATTTATATTCATTTGGATGCTATCCCTCCAAATTTGGGATAAGAGTTGCGTAGTTGGGATAGTATACTTTGTTACCAGTTTCATGCTTCCTTCATGTTTTTCACAGTTTCTAATTTTTGCTAGCATAAGGTGTTACTCAATTGATGGAGAGGATGATGAAAACCAAGGTCACAGGTATACAAGGATGTAGAAAGGATTAGATCAGTTGTTATTTTGTCATTGATGTCAAGTAATTGATTTCTGGTTCATATTTAATTGCCATATCTTTCGCAGTATGATTTAATTAGGTAGTTAATATAGATCAGACAATGATAAGTTCGTATTGATATAGTTGTTTTTCTATTTTACATTTGATGTTATCAAATTGGTAAGTAGATTGGGAAAGTTAGTAAATGTAAATTGTTTAGTTACCAAGTAGGATGAATTCTATCAGTAAAAGGGATGTGTTTGTTGGTAAGAGACACTGATCCACCGAGCGAGCCAAGACACCGAGTTCAGAAGTTAGTTACCGAGAAGAATAATTGTTATAAACAAGGATACAAATGCATTTAATGGCAAGCTACAATGATCTAGAAGATTTCAAGGATGAAGAAGAAGTTATTTACAAATTTCTACGCTCAAGACAAATCAAGGTGATGATCTATGGTAAAGATTAAGTGGAAAAAGTGATGATATTGATTCCAAGAAAAGTTCAAGTCCTGAGGAGATGGGAAGCAGTTCACCGAGTATCAAATTCATTGAATTGGTTCATAAGGATGATCTGATGGCTGAGAGTAATTGAAGGAAAACCTAATCAAGGATATTCATAGGCAAAAGAAGAGTCTATATAAACAATGAGATTGTGTGAAGTTGAGGCTAGAAATTTCAAGTGTGGATGTGCTACCGAGTGAAGTAGTGAAGGAAAGAAAAGGTAAAATCTGAGTCTAGAGAAGATACAAATAATTTATTGATGCTAGTAGTCATATAGAGCATAAGGGATCTGATCAAGCAAGAGGTATTTGCAGTATTACAGATCAAAATGTATATTGTTTCTTATTAACATTTGTAGCAGAAAATCTCTTAACGGAGTGGCTTAACAGTCTTTTTGTAAAAAATTCTGAAAGGTGACATTCTAAAAGAGTGTTCAAAGCCCTTTAACCATTCCACTACTAACGGGGTGAATATCTTAAAATATCTGAGGTAAATCCCCTAACTGGTTCACATTTGACAATGTGCATTGTATCTTTAAAAGGATTGGCTTTTAACTGAGCATACTTCAGAAGAGTATTTTCATTTTGTGGGTGACAATTCCCACAGAGGTTTTTCCCAAATTGAGTTGCTCATTAAACACTGGTGTTATATGTGTTGCATATTTATTGCTCTTGATATTTGCAAATCTCCTAATTTATTGTTGATTCTTTTATTGTAGAAGTTTATCTTACCAAGTTGAATCAGAGTTTAAGATTCACTATTTTCTAATTCACCCCCCTCATAGTAAAACAACATAAGATTTATGTGTTACTGATTAATCTATGCAATATTGTGGTGATCATGGGATAAATAATTCTTTACCAAAATACTAATGATTTTATTGCAGAACATTGATAAAGACCTTGTGAACTTTTGATAACTCATGTGTCTATTTTTATTAAATTAGAGAACACTTCATTTATTAAAGGTCAATGAACTCTTTTTGGTGTATTTGGTGTGCTTACACATTGTAGGGTGGACCTACTGCTACCCAAATTATCCTCTCCCCTTTGGCTTCATGTAAACTTGAGTGTAAGAGAAGAGCGATAGTGATACCCAATTTTATTTTTTTACATTAGAGGGCTTGCCTCCTAAGAATCTGTTAAGTCCAGGTGAGAGGGAATGACCCAAGCTGTAATGGGATAATACCAAGCTCTTTCAAATTTCTATATTAAAAATGTGATTGTGATTAAAGGTGCAATCAATGGGATGTGGTGCATGGTAGCTCTGTTGGCATTATGATAAGTTTTGAAGGAGATATGCAGAGCGGTCATGAGTGGATACATATTGGTTGTCCTTGATGGAAATATATTTAGATATCATGATTATAGCGATCGGTAAGAATTGTAGATGATCGTTAAAGGAAATATCAACTATGTATGTTGACTAGTGTTCAGGAAGAACGATATTAGTCAGATTGTGGTAGTGGTCAAATTAAGGAAATATTCAGATGTTGTGCTCAGATATAAAATATGTATCTGATATAAGGAATCTGTAATTCTAACCACAACTTATTTGGTTGAGCGTTGATAGAATTTTTAGTCTCTCAGTCGACACTACGATAGCTAGAACTTTTATGTTCTCAGTTAACTGATCCGTAGATCACATATAGGTGATAGGTAAAGTATATGCAATCATTTCTAATGATATGATGATGTGTAATAAAGGGTATAAATCCAATGTATTGGTATATATAAGATCGATGCAAGTATTTAAGATAGATTTAAGGTGTTGCATTGGAGAAGTAAAAGCATGTTTTATTATCTTGGAGATATAAACTTGTAGATCTTATCTTGACGTAATGTGTTGATGATAAATCATTTATTTCATCAATATTATCAATTTGACACATGGTACTATCTCAGGAAAGCAATTTGAAGATTATTATTAAGGTGGTGCAAGTTGTTTATATATAGGAACTGCTCATATTGAAAAGAGTGGTTGCAAAAAGAAAAGAAAAAAGAAGTTTTTGTTGAAGATTTTTTTTGGGGTGATTAGGGTTTTTATGATTTCAAGTTGAAGTTGTGATCAGAGAGCAGAGAGAATTTATAGAGTATAGATAAAAAAAAAGGATCTGATAGGCAATCAATTCCATTCTACAAATAAAAAATCTTGTTGTTCCCTAATAGTTCCAGTAGGTCAAATCCTCTAACAAGGCGAACTTTAACAGGTTCTTATCTGTAAATCCTTTAACAGGGTAGCTTTGTTATTAAGGTTTTAAATCCTCTAGAGAGGTAGATCATAGCTGATCTTATTGTAATCCTAACATTATACTAATCACTTCTAACAGGGTGAACTCTTAGAAAGGGTATTTGTATCTCCTAACAGAGCAAAATCATTTACTGCAGTATTGAGCTTGTGGGTGTCATCCCCACCGTGGTTTTTTTCCCTCTCACAAGGGTTTCCATGATAAAATACTTGTGTTATGTGTATTAAAGTTGTGGATGCTTGATATTGTTTGTTTTTATTTGTCTATTTCATTCATGTGCTTTTAGGTTAAGAAGTTGCTAGTATAGTTAATCATATTGGTGGTTAAATTAGGTCAATACTTATTTGTACTGATTCACACCCCCCTCTCAGTCACAAGTTGTCCAACACGCTATCCTCCAATATCCTTGAGATGCATAAAATCCTTGTTCCAAGGACTAGGATACATCTTAATGGAGTTTATCATTGCATCTTGTGAACTAGATGCTCTTACTACGAGCCATTGATTTAGAAATCCAAAAATCTTATATACTTGTTGGTGCAGCAGGTCGAAGGCTGATTAGGATGCCCCAGACATACCCTTCATTGTGAGACATAAAATCCTCAAGGTTTTTGAACCTTTGGGGTAAGATATTTTGGTTATTCTCATCCCGTGTAAGGGGGAGCCAGTGACACTAGAATATCTATTTGTCCACTTTGTCTGAGGTATATGGAGAAATCCAAGTGGGGATTTAGCGAGTAGTATCTTTTCCATCCTAGGTTGTAAATTGTTTGTTGCGAAGTGAAAAATATCCATTCTTCTTGATGTTTCTTGTGTGAGTGTTAAACAAATTATATAATTCAAACACCTAACTAAAATATTCAAAACTTTGACCCAAAATTTCAAACATTGTTCCAATTGATCAAAACTTTCAAACATGGAATTCAAAACCTTGCAAAAACATGGAATCTTGTTTCAACCTTAGGATAGTCCTTGTATTATTCCTTGCATTAGCCCTCATTTTCATTGCATAGCCCCACCATATTCCTTATAATTACCTTTTACATTACATTTAGATTATAATTTCCTTAAATTTGAGGTCATATTTGCCTTTGCATTGTACTCATTCATTACCCTTATCATTGCACTTGTATCCCTCATAATTGTATAGTACTCTTAATTATCAACCTTTGGGCCTTATCAATGTCCTCATTATGGTTTAATTATTCTTATCATATTTTTCTTTTCCTTGCATTAACATCCTCATTTTGCATTACAACATAAACTAGATTTGAAAATCCAAAGAATTCAAGTTTTAGGGTTATACCTTATGTCATTGAATGAGAATCTTGATCTTGTCATAATATTATCCTTTTGTCATTAATTCAATACCCCATATTGTCGATAATGGGTTTGGGTTAGTCCTGTGTGTGTATTTTGGGGACCTGCAAGCTGCAACACAACACTTTAATATGTCATTAGATTAGTGATAAAAACATGAAATAACAAAGGAAAAGCACATAGAAATCACTAAAACCGACATATTGCTTCCTATCTAAGAAGGGTTTGATAAATGTTGTAATTTTCCCTTAGATTATGCTTAAATCAGTGACACATTCATGATTAGAATGGAATATTCAAGTAAAATGCAAGCTAAATGCTAAAGTAAAGTTCATTTTAGTGCTCCCAAATGAAAGATTATGACAATTATAAGAATATTGAGCTAAAATGCATTAAGAAATTAGAACAGCATAAGTTTGTCAATTAAATTCTAAAATTTAGGGGCCCATTGAGCTCAAAATTCATTCATTTTATAGAATAATTTGAGGAATGAGAGGTCAAGATTGATTTGTGAAGAGAGGTGGAGATTGAATCTTTGGTGATCCATGTGAGGTGATCCAAGTGATTTAACTCTCATTGGCTAATGGATTGACTTTCCATTTTGCAAGTGAGGAGTTGTAATTAGGAGATTTATTTAATTCCTTTTAATTAATTACTTTATCTATGTATTTAATTATTTTGATTTAATTAAATAGACTAATGTAATTAATGTGAGTTAGTGATGAAATCACTTTGATTTTAGGAGATTAAATTGATTTTAATGAATTATGCCAATTAATTGAGTAATTATCTTGACATAATTAGGGGTATGATCACACTTAGGGAAAATAGGGTCTCTGGTTAGAGCAGACCAAATTAGGGTGGTTACATTTTCCCCTCTTTGAACTGATGTGCGAGTAGCGCATTGATTCAAAGAATATCTGATGTTGACTTTAGAAAGTTTGAGAATTTCACACTTGATTAAACGAAATGTCTGATGAGACCAGTCTTGCACTTGATTGAAATAAGAGTGATAGTATTGACTTTGAACTGGATTGAACAAAGGTCAATAAAACAAAGATCTTAAAGATACCAATTCTGAACTTGATCAAACAAGAATTGATAATACTAACTCCGAACTTGATCGAATGAAGGTCAGTACGAAGCTGATGCGAGCTTAATAAAGATCTGAGAATATGTAGACATAGATATCTAGCTTGTTAGTGTTGAAGCCTTATATCCAAAATTCCTAACTTGATCAAAGGAAACTATCATGCCCCTAGTCTTTTGATGATGAAGTCCTTTTGTTGCTTTTTGAGCAAGAATTTAATTGATTTTAAGTGTGATCATGCCACCTCGAGAATGAAATCAAAGGAAAAAAAAAAGAATAAAATCCTTGTGTAGAATGATAAATCACTTCAAAAGATCAGTTGGATATGTATAGTTGGAAAATGGAAGCACTTCCATGGTAGACTGGTTTAGCCTTCTGAGTAAGTGGTTTGGGGTCATGTCAAGTGCCTTGAATGGGTTCTTAACTTTGATCTGGCTTTATCCCCCTGTTATGCCCCATTTCCACTTTTTCCAACCTATTTCTAGCACCCCAGACTGAAACAATGGGACTTTGACCTTAGGGTCAAGGTCAACCTTGACCTTGACCTAGGTCACAATCGACCTTTTCCAGGCCCTAGATTCAAATTTCATAATTTTAGGGTTTCCAGATGTCGGTCTTTAGAAAAAGTTAATTCCCACTTTCGGGTCGACTGTTTAGGTCTTCAGAAAAACAAATATTAAATTATATTTAATATAGGTCCTCTTCTAGAGGCATGAGTCTAATTGGAATTTAATTCTCCTATGTGATCCTCTCTATAATATTGTGCCATAGTTTCATATAAAAGGAAGCTTTCTCCTCTCATTTTCTCTAACCATGATCATAAAGCGTAATGGCAAGAATTCAAAGACTTGAAGAGTGAGATCCAAAGGTGAAGAAGAAAGATTTGAAGCAATCCAAGTCGCCATTGAAGCATTCATCCATTCTCAAGCACTTTTCAAGCACTCATTTTCATCAAGGAGATCCATTGGTGGCCATTGAGGGATTCAAGCTCCATGGAGCCCTCTTGTTGAAGATTTCTCAATCCACATTCCTCCAAGCCTCTTCTAATTCAAGAACTCATTCAAGATTGGTGTTGAAGATCTACAAGCAATTGATTGAAGACATCCTACACTCTATATTCTCCATTCTACATCCCTTTTGGTGCATACACACTTGTGGATTCACGGATTCGAATTCACCACAAGGTCTTCTACAAGCAAGGTGAATTTGTGCATTTAATTTGTTTTTATTTATGCAATTTCAATTATACTTTGAGGTTAATTCCAAAACTGGGGTTTGACTAAGGCAAACCCCTCCCCCCAACAAATAAACCATTTTTTTTTCAGGTATAGGTTTGGAACAGAAGATCAGAGTATAGATCTGGATACCCTTTCCGGCAAACTTCCAGGATCTGAAAATAGAATTTCAGTCTGAGACTTTTTAAGTCAATTCTGTCCTAGGTCAGAATAAAAAATTTTGGTTTAATGGTGACATTAACTTGAGGGTACAAATTAGAACTATGTCAAAATAGAAAAATATTTCTATGTTTTGTTCGTCTCTGTGTTTCTATTCCAGATCCAGTCTCAGATTTTCTAGAAACTCAACACAGGCTTCAGAAAACAACATTTTTCACATCTACAACATTTCAAGGTTAGTACATTTCTCCTATCCATTTCAATTAAGGTTATCAATCTTTCTACATCTATTACACATTCAAATAAATAAATGGGTACTTAAGATCTTCCTTTTTGTCCTTATTTCTGAATGGTTGATTCATTTATGCATTGATCCTTCCATTTTGGATTAATCAATTTGGATCTTTCATTTGTACATCTAAGGATAGGAGAGCATGTTATTTACCCCTACATTTCAATAAACCAATCAATCAAATCTTTTAAATGTAATATAGGATAATAGCAAACCCTAAAATCAAAACATATCTGTTTTCTTATGTTACATTTTGGTGAACCCACGATAGACAACTCTTTCTTTTTGGTGTTAGATTTACATATTTTATGTTAGATCTTTCATGCATAATAGATTAACTTTCTTTTATGTTCTTGCATTTACATTTCAAAAATTAAAAATAAAAATTTTGTGTTTTCTAAATTAGTTCATTTGCATTGCATTGGTATATGAGCTTTACCACTTTTAGTCCTACTTATAGCATCTTGGTTAGAAGAAGTCATAGACTTATGGGTTCATTTGATCCTGAGTCTTCCTCTCCTTTCCTTAGGATCCTAGATGACAATATGATCACTCATGATTCCAATCCTTCTATGGAGCAAAACTCTTCTCACTCATCTCATGATGAGGATGATGCTTTAAGAGTTCCTCCTAAACAAGAGCAAAAACTTTCAACCGAACTTGATAAAATGGGAAATTGGCTTATTCAATAAAACCATAATCAAGATTCCATTCAAGATATAGAGGCTCTTAAGAAACTCCTTCATGATAGTGATCAAGGTGTCAATCTCTTGTGTGGTATCACTCATCTTATGCATTTGAATGTTAAACCTTTAGCTCAAGAGGCTCAAGATCTAGGATTCACTCCTCATATCACTAGTGAGGGACCTTCTTTTGTTCCTTTACCTAGAATTCCTACTTATACTCCTCCTTTAATGACTACATCTCTCCCAATTTCATCTATTCCTGTGAGTGTTCCACCGGTATCTCTACCTACCTCACAACCTTCATATCATACTGTGCCTTTTACTTATTCCAATCCCCTTCCAAATATGGTTCCAAATGTTCCACCGGCTGTATCTTCCATTCCTACCACTTCCTACACTTTTCCTAGTGTTCCTAATGTTTCTATGCCACCTATGTCTTCTAATGATTCCATAATTATTAGTTTGGCTCAAACTGTATCATCTTTACAATAACAACTTGCATCCTTAACTCAATCCAAGTTTAGCATTCCTACATGTGACATGGGTAGTCCTTTATCCTTAGACATTATTCATGCTACTGTCCCTCAACAAGCCGATATGCCTCATCTTGATAATTACAATGGTAAAGGCGATCATGTTACTCATGTTAAAACATTTCAAATCCTTTGTAGTGATTATGCTCATGACCATAGGATTTTAGCTAAATTGTTTGCTAGAAATTTTTGTGATAATGCTTTGCAATGGTATTTTTCTTTACCTCCTTATTCCATTGATTACTTTCCTAAACTTGCTAATACATTTATCCAAAAATTTCAAAATAACATTGTTCCGCAAGTTTCCTTAACTGATTTAATGCATTGTAAACAAAACATTAAGGAAAAATTAACTGATTTCATTGGTAGATTTAAGCATTTATATGCTCAGATTTCTTATCCTATTCCTGATATTGATATTCAACATATAATTATTTCAAATTTACAAAAGTATATTAGAGATAAGATTCTGGTTACTGAATTTACCTCTTTCCAACAACTTTGTGCAACACTTCATCATTATCAATTACAAGTGAGTCAATTTGAGAGAAACACTCCAATGGATCATGTTCCAATTGATAAGAGTGACACTGCTCCCAATCCTAATAAATTTTAGAAACCTAACAACTATATCAATATTAATAAATAGACAAATGCGGTTGCTGATCAAGTTGTTGTTGCATCTCACAATGCCACTTCTGCATCCACTACTTTCCGTATGAATCGTACGTTTACTCCTCTCTCTGAATCTTTACATTCTATTATGAGTAGGTTTTTAAGTGTTAATATGATTACCTTGCCTCCTATTTTACCTCTTCTTCCTACTAAAATAGCTTCAAAATCCTTTGATTCTAAACCTTTTTGCCAATACCATTGCTAGAAAGGCCATGATACTGAAAAATGTTATTCTCTAAAGCATAAGGTTCAAGACTTAATCAATTCTAATGCTTTATCTTTTGATAATTTTGATGGTAATGGGAACAAGTTTTTCTCTCCTCTAAATCAAAACCTTCAAATCTATACGAATCCCCTACCTATACATGACACTAATACCATCGCTCAACCATCTTCTGTAGATATCGTTTACGATTCGAAGATGGATGATCTTAATCACATTGTTAATCATGTGGAGAGTGTTATTGCATCCCAACCTATTGTTCAAGATCCTTCACCTCCACCTCAACTTCCAATTCCACCTAAAACTCATAAACAAACTAAGGATAAATGACCTCCAGAACTTTCAATTACCTTTGATGATTCTGAAACTATTAAGGCTCCCGATGGTCCCCTTTATATTTATGCTAGGATTGCTAAGATACCTACATGTGGTTGTCTTGTTGATCCCACATCTTTAATAAATGTCATTTCTAAGGAAAACCTTTTTATGAAAAACCTACAACATGATTGGTATGATCCATCGGATGCATGGATCCAAACTTGTAATGGTTTTCTCTATCCTGCACTTGGTTCTATTAACTTGCATGTTGAACTCTGTGGTAAGATTGTAGATACTACCTTCATTTTTCGTTCCTACTTCTGATCAATTTCAAGTCAAATTTTGTTTTCCTTGGATAACTGTTATGCATTCTATTTCTTCTCCTATTCATAAATGTCTTAATTTCATTCATAATGGAGAAGTAAAAATGATTAATCATAGTTTGTATCAACCTTCTAGGCCCAAAGATTATGCTACTCTTGATTTCTTTTGGCCTTCATTACCTAATTCATGTCCTCCTCGCCCTGACAACCTTTTTCATTCATATCAAGCCTATAAACATCGCAAGATAGTCGAGTTAAGCATGCCTCAGATAGATCTTAAGTGTGGTCTTTTTCCCACTCCTTCTATACCTCCTTTATCCATTACTGCTAACTCTATTACTCAACTTCCCAGTGTCGCTTCTCAACCTACTGTGAATCTTACGAATCCTCCTATAGAACCTATGAAGGAACCCATTTTTAGTCTTCCTAGTTCTCCACATGTGTCAAATAAAGAAAAATGTAATATATCTCCTAATGAACATCGTAAGAAGCGTAGAGCTAATGCTAGGGCTCGTGCTTCTGTTGTTTGAAATTCTTTACCTTCTTTCAATCAACCTATGTCTGATGTGTTGGAAGAAGTTAATAATCATATTGATGTTAAGGTGAATAAGTATGATGATCCTATTCACATATTAGATCCCATTTTAATTAATCTTGATGAGGAGGATACTCTAGATGATACTATTGATCTTAGTGATGAATACAAGACCATTGATCTTGATACTGACTTACCTCATATGCTTTCAACTCAATTGACAATTACACCTAGTATTGAGCAACATGATTCTCAAGAGGATCCTTGTTTGCAACTGGCTATTATTCCTAATGTATTGGATATAGTCCCTCTTGTGAGTTTCCCACCTTCCCTAAATAATGTAAACCGAGATGGGGAGAGTAGGCAATGCACCTGATTGGCTTATCCTTCATGGTATCCTTTTTTGTGTTTGCATGTTGTACTATGCTTCTCTTGTAATGTGTTTGATAAATGTTTATTAGACTCTTTTATACAACCCTTGTTACTTTTTTCATGTAAGGTGATAAAGGAATCAAACCTGTTGTATAATTCCTCTATATGTATCTCTATTCTTCTATATGTTGTTTTCATGTTATGTTGTACTTGTGCTATTGTTCGTAAAAAAATTTCCTTGTGTAGTCTGCTTGGATCTGCAACATGGTAGCATTGATTCTTTTTGGTCTCCATGTTGTGGTCCGAAAAGACTCTTCTTCGTAACTCTTAAGTTTTCTTTCCTCCATTGTGATCGTAGCTCTATTTTATTTAGGGAATGATGTCAATTCCTTTGCAATAATATAATATCTATATGTACATGTTATCTTATGATCATACTGACCCCACAATAGGTAGATCCCTTCTGTGTTCTTTGTATCTTTATGTGATATTTCCCTTGAGTTGTCTTCATTTGGGGGCATCTCATAGTAGAAACGTAATCAGTAGACTTGTTTATGTTTCCTTCAAAGTCATTGCTCTTGTTAAAGTGTTAGAAATGAATTTAGCGTGGGGGCATACGCTCTACTCACTTTTTGCACACATGCACATTCAAAATATTTTCAAAACTTAAAATTTTTTTCCCTTTATGGATTAAAGACTAATCCTTAAAGCATGGATATTTTACATTTTAGGAACCCTTGACCCCTCCAGTTTAAATTTACATGGATCTCTTGACCCCTCCAGTTTCAAATTATAATATTTTGATCCCTTAAGGTTGGAAGGTGTCCTTAAGAACAGATCTCCCTGATGGGTTGACTAGTGAGTAGCCACATTCACTAGGAGGTTTAACTCCATCTTTCCAGTTACACTTTTTCTTTGTGTGGTTCACAATGGGACATAAATTCTCATTGGGTGAGGTAACCAAACCCTCTCTCTCTTTCTCCTTAATTGGTGATGTCTCTCTTATCATGACCTTAAGGTTGATAAAGACTTAAGTCCCTTGGGGGCTTGAGGATTCCTTTGTCCCTTTTTTATTCCAATAAGATTATCTATTCTTTATGATCTCCTTTACCAAGAGTTTGTATTGAGTCCATACTCTTGGTAAAGTGGGAGCTAAATGTATAGTTGGAAATTGGAAGCACTTCCATGGTAGACTAGTTTAGCCTTTCGAGTAAGTGGTTTGGGGTCATTTCAAGTGCATTGAATGGGTTCCTGACTTTGATCTGGCTTTATCCCCATATTATGCCCCATTTCTAGTTTTTCCAACCTATTTCTAGCACCCCAGACTGAAAAACTGGGACTTTGACCTCAGGGTCAAGGTTGACCTTTTTGGGTCAAGGTTGACCTCGACCTTGACCTAGGTCACAATCGACCTTTTCCAAGCTTGGTATTCAAATTTTAGAATTTCAGGGTTTCCAGATGTCAGTCTTTGGAAAAAGTTAATTCCTGCTTTCGGGTTGACTATTTCGGTCTTCGGAACAACAAATCTTAAATTTTATTTAATATAGGTCCTCTTCTAGGGGCATGGGTCTAATTGGAATTTAATTCTCCTATGTCTGTCTCTCTAGAATATTGTGCCATAGTTTCATATAAAAGGAAGCTTTCTCCTCTCATTTTCTCTAACCATGATCATCAAGCATAATGGAAAGAATTCAAAGACTTGAAGAGTGAGACCCAAAGGTGAAGAAGCGAGATTTGAAGCAAGCCAAGTAGCCATTGAAACATTCATCCATTCTCAAGCACTCATTTTCATCAAAGAGATCCATTGGTTGCCATTGAAGGATTCAAGCTCTATGGAGCCCTCTTGTTGAAGATTTCTGTTGACAGGACTTTATAATCGGGTCCGCCAACAGATGTAAGTTGTCACCGGGTACCGTGGTACTGGCCAACTTCACCTATAATGGTTGTCTGGGGAAATGAGATTCCCTAGGCCTCCAAGCACATGAGAGTCGGGTCTTGACAGTGCGGGGCTCAGTTGGGAGATGTGACTATTTTTTGAGGGGGATAGCTGGTTATTTTCAACTCATCAACTCCGGGGATTAAGGTAAATGGGGTTTCTCCAACCGTACATTCACTTACCAAATAAACTTAAAAAGATAGTGCAGAGCTAGAATTATTTCATCTACCTATAGTTATGCTAAACATTCAAAACATCGACAATGCTCTAACACACCACTAAATACCGAAGAAATATACAACCATCAGTTTATATTTTATTAGTAGCAAAAAAAGGAGGTCATTAATCTACTTTAAGCATTAGAGAAAAGGACATGAAGAACATAAAGCATAAAATACCGTTAACCCAGAAGATAGAGTGCCAACAACATCATTGAGAGAACCCTTCCTTCTTCATTAACATCCTTCCAACAAACACTGGTGCATGGTAAAATGATAACTCCCAGGGAGCATTCTAACTACTGAAAGCATAAAACTATGGAGCATTGAGCTCTACAACTATGAAGTGAGAAAACCACTTTGCTGTTAACTATGGACTACAAAATCATCAATTTCACCGACCCTTGGAATGTGGTCAGACTTATTATTTATACACATATTTTGACCTAACCCTAACCCTAACTTACTCTACACTTTACAATATAATACATTATCCGGTGGCCGGTACTACCTGCACCACGTTACAAAAGACCTTGAGACAGAAAAGGCTAGACATGTCAGAAGAATAAGACAAGAAAGATGGAGTGGAAGAATCGGCCTTGAGAAGAGAGCTGGGAAGAAGAAGGAAGAAATTTGATCCCATGGGATCAAGGCTACATGCCTCATAAATGGGAAAGTAGCGCCCTGTCTCCGATGCACCAGGTGTAACATTGCAAAGATGCCTTGGAAAGACCATCTGTCAGAACCTCTTATCGAGCTGACATGCCTTGTTGTAGTTATCCATCTTATGAAAACCTTTATTACTGTCCTGAAAGTGACCGGTCAGCATTGGGATCTGAGACACGGGTCACGTAAAGAATTCAAAAATGTGGGATCTAGAACTCTGAGATCTGGGAACTTGTGTTCCAAAAGAATAAAGAATACAAAACATTATGCTAGGTTAAATTCTCCTAGATCTGGAGAACTTTATTGACCTATGATTTTTCCCAAGCTTTTATCACTTGACTTAGGCCTTCCTCATCTATGACCTGGATGCTCTCCCACCGACTGCAGACAGCCTCGAATGCTTCCTCAACTTCTTCAGCCTCGTTCCAAAATTCATTCACTATCTTGATGGCATCATGTGACCGAATCATGGTCTTTGACAACTGGGACAACCTGCTGGTGCAGAACACCCTAGGGTTTCTCGCTCCAAGCCCTAGTAATTAGCAGAGTGATCAATGGAGTAGATCACGGTTAGCAGTCAGATATCTGCCTAAACATTAACATCTCTTAACTCCTAGCACGAGGGTGGTTAAACAATAAAAACCAGTTAATTTATGCCTATCGCACAGTCACAGGTGATTAGCAGTTAAGTTTGAAACTGTTGCGACAACGCGATGATAGTGCATCGCACAGTCGGAAGGAAACTAGCGGTTAATAGGAAATGGCTACGACAAGGTGATAACAGTGAATTGCAAAGTCGACAGATGCTCAGCGGTTAACTTGAAACAGCTTGCGATGAAGCGACAAGGGTTATCTCAAAGTCGGCAGATGCTCAGCGGTTAGCAGGAAATAGTTTGCGATGACGCGACAAGGCTTATCGCACAGTTGACAAAGATCGGTGGTTAAGTTAATAGGTGTGGCGACAATGCGACGACAGTGTATCGCCAAGTCGCAAGGTAATCAGTGGTTAAGTGAATAAGTGTTGCGACAATGAGATGACTGTGTGTCGCATGATCGCAGGACAACAGACGGTTAAGGTCAGAAGTGTTGCGAGAGCGTGACAACAGTCTATCGTGTGATTGCAGGGAAATCATCAGCTCAGTTCAAAGCATTGCAGGTGCGCGATAACGATGCATCACACAGTCGCAAGAGAATTGACAGCTCGGTCAGAAGTGTTGCGAGAGCGCAACAACAGTGTGTCGCAAGGTCGCAGGGTAAGGCATACATGGTTATTAAGACTCGCGACAATGCGATGGAACATTCAGAGTATCAAGCCAAGAAAGAACAATGATGCCGCGACCAGGAGAATAATGAAGCAGGTTGAAACGTTAGTAGATGGAAGTTAAAAAGTCATATACAAAAAAATGAAAGAGAATACCACGGAGGAAAATGTTATCCACGTCGACAACCATGCTGAGGAAGATCTTGATGACAGTTACGGGAGGAAGATGAAGAGCCGAGGCAGTTAGAATCCTCAGGCGGACAGGTAACCTAGAAACGGTTACGAATCAAGAATAGGTCAAGATATAAAATGAAGGAAAGAACCATTTTGGAAGAGGTTGGAGAAGTTAGAGACTGAGGAGGCTAGCATAGAAGATTTGAGTTTACATTGTAATTGTTTGGTTTTCAATAAAGATATAGTTTCTTGTGTTTTCTGTGTGTGCTTCTATTGTGTGCAGACTTCTATAGAGTAGGATTTTGAATTCAATCAAGTCTCATGGATGCTTTTTGACTCTTATAATCCATCCTATGGAGTGTGACCATCAAGAAGCATCCCTCATGTATTTTTATTCTATTTTTATGTTTGGGATTGAGAAGAGGCTAGTCAGAATTGTAGACAAGTCCTAGGTGAGCTAAATGGTCCAGCTAGGGAACTTGTAGGAGAGAGAGATAGCAGGAGAAGGTGCACGACTGACTTTATTTAGTCATGGAGAGGAAGATAAGGTAGAGAGTGAAGCATTTCAGTGGGTAGGAAACCTAGGAGAGAGGGAGTAGGAATCTAGAAGAGAAAGGTGACCTCCCCATCAGATTGGTATCAGAGCCATGTTAAAGATTTGGGTTTGAAATTTGTAGATGTTTCAAAGTACTGAGGAATCAGTAGGAGAATCATCCATGGTGACAAATGTAGAATTGGCTAAAGAGGTGAATGAGTAGAAGGAGAGGAATAGACTCCTTGAGGAAACTCTAGAGTTAATGAGAAAATAACTAGAGGATATTGTTGATAAAGTAGCTGGAGAAGCAGAGAGTTCCAGTAAAGGAAAAGCCGTTGCAGAGGAGGATGTTATACCAGAACCAGACCCTCCTATGCCAGAAGAACCATTCTTGAAGGCTATCAAGGCACTAGGTGGAAAGGCATTGGAAGGAGTACCAGTACTTGCTGGAAAAATGGATT
>MU228479.1:1184051-1216788 GCA_018584345.1 Thuja plicata
AATCAAGTCTCATGGATGCTTTTTGACTCTTATAATCCATCCTATGGAGTGTGACTGTCAAGAAGCATCCCTCATGTATTTTTATTCTATTTTTGTGTTTGGGATTGAGAAGAGGCTAGTCAGAATTATAGACAAGTCCTAGGCGAGCTAAATGGTCCAGCTAGGGAACTTGGAGGAGAGAGAGATAGCAGGAGAAGGTGCATGACTGACTTTATTCAGTCATGAAGAGGAAGATAAGGTAGAGAGTGAAGCATTTTGGTGGGTAGGAAACCTAGGAGAGAGGGAGTAGTAATCTAGAAGAGAAAGGTGACCTCCCCATCACCTGCCTTGATCAAAATCTCTGCCTGGCAAATACAGGGATTCCATCCTTTCGTCAAACTTACTTAGGATATAGTCCTTCGGGGTACATGTTCTGGTGGTGAAGGGATTAACTTGCGATACCCCGACCACGAATGTCTTGAATAAACCCAAGGGATATTGGGTAGCTGTCAACTTCTCTTTTAAGGTCTTAACCAGTTCCTTGCAAACCTCAATTTTGAGGGCAAGTCTGGAGTACTGGACCTAGAGGGAATCATATGATTCTTCTCCAAAAATGCCAGACTCTGTGGCAACCTCCTCATCAATTTTGCGGATCTCTTCCAACCTGGCTTTCCATTTTTCATATTTTTCTAAGTCTAACTCTCATACCTGAGCGGAGCATCTTGCATGGCTAAGGGTGAGATCGAACCTATATAGGTCCGGGAGGGACACCGCCAGAAATTCTCTCATCGCTGCTATTTGTTTGGCTGCCCACCCATCCACTGCTTGTGCCTTCTTTTTTACTATGTGCACTAAGTCCACATCGCCCTATGCAAAAAAGGGGGTTTTGGGGTGGACTTCAGCCAAAGGCTGTGTTAATTCTGCCAGAAGTGTGAGGAGATTGGAATTTGTCTCTCTTTCGTCTTGCAAATTCTAGCCCTGCTTTGTGTACCAGGCCTCTATCACTTGGGTAGCCTCTTTCAGCAAGTCTAGTTCTCCTTGCTCGTCTCTTTTCCCAACTCTACCTCCATTATACTGTAGTCTTCGGGCCTTGCGGCTGCTACATCTATATTTGCTGGGGGTGTTGTGAAGACCGCAATGGTGCTGCCTGCTGGGTTGGTCCAGAGAGTATGGACCACCCGCACCCTTTTGGGCTTCTTTGTCTCGACATTCTTGGCCATCATCTTGGCCAGTGATAGTGGAGCGCCTGTAGTTGCTATCGGAGCTTTTCTTTTCTTGGTTTTTACCAGCCATTGGGGTGGCTGGGGTGGCCTGGCTGCCAATTCCTATTCATTAGGATCCATTTCTAAATTTGGTGGCGCATTCCCTGAGTCTACGTTATCCTCAGGCTCTTTTTCCTGCTCCTGTTCTAGTTCTTTTCTTGCTTCCTGTTCTTTCTCTGTTTCTTGTTCTCTGGAATCCTTGATATTTTTCACCATACTGGTGTCCTCTATAAAATCACTTGGAATCTTTTCCCCGGTCTTAATTTATGTATTCTCAGGGACTTCATCTTCCCTGGTGGCACCGGCAGCTTCTTCATTTTCCTCTTCTGGGACCTCTTGGTCCATTGGTTGTTGTTGTTCTTGGGCCTTATTGGCCTCATCCTCTGCAATACTTTCTTCCTCTATTGGGACATCTTCTAGAGGTGGGTGAGGTTGCTGGCCAAATTTTAACAAGGCGGCAGCTGTTACGACCTCACCAAAAGTACTTCAAGGAACTTGGTCACCCGAAGTCTCCAAAGGCACCTAGAGTGTGATGGTTGGAGGTACGGTTGTTCCCTGGGCTTCGGGTTCTCCTTCCATTGGTGGCACAAGTGTAGGTTGCCTTGGAAAATCTGCGATCCCCTAGACCGGTATCCTTTCTTGTTAATGCCCTATTTGGGTTTCTCCCTAAGCCTCTTGCTCGAATGCATCTTCTTCTTTAGGAATTTTCTTCTCTACAGGGGCCTCTTCTTTATCTTGAGCCTCAATCTCCTCTACTGTAGTACTGACACCCTGTTGGATCTCCAGAAGCTCCTCTGCTGAGAAGGTATCATCAAAATCATCATGCGGCAGAGAGGAGTTTGAGATATCCTCAAGTTGAGGAGAATCTAAACTTACATCTACCAAGGGCTTCTTGGGCATACCGAGGGTGGCGCTTGGTACGGGGGTCACAACTGTTTTCTTTTTCCTAGTAAGAGAAGCCCCGATATCCAAAATACTAGAAGACTCTGCCTTGACCAAAGTCTGCTTATTCATCATTACTGCCAATGAGGGGGGTCCCGTTGGGTGAGTAGATTCCATTGGAGTGATTGGGAGACTGACAGCCACCTATATGCTAATTTTTTGGCCGGCCAACTTTGCCGACTCCATCTAATCATGTAGCTTTTCCATCAGAAGTGTGGGAATCTAAGGGGATTCCTTGGGTACCGGGAGTCCCTCTTTTTCTTTTTCTTTATTTTTACTTTCTTCAACGGGCGCGGAGGATGAAGAAGGTCCGGCGCCGGCTGAAGAAAGAATGGTCTTCTTGACTGCTGATTTCTTGTGGGTGCTCTTTGGGCACACCCAGGTAAAGTACCTGTGACTTGCTTCTATGATGGGGCGACATACCCCTTCAATTGTTAAATCCTCTGGAGTGGCCCAATCCACTAGAGGGAGGTCCAATTTGTCTAGCCCCTATCCCTTGTATTTTGGATCTTCCAGCGGCCTGCCATCTTTGAAACCCTTCAGAAAAGTCTGAAGGTCTAGTGCTTCCATGAGCCCTTTGTTCATTCTTGTATGTTGCTAGGCCCTGAGATCAAAGTTGTCCTGGCAGTCCGCCCAGAAGTCTTCAATATCATCTTTGTGCAGCGGGGACACCCAAGGTAGTGCTACGAAAATCTTGCCGCGAGGATCATAATTTTTTTGGGCATGGTTGAATTCAACCAGCCCAAAACTTTTCAATTTGTTATCTGCCTCCTGGGCCATGGTGAGGCTGCATGTGTAATCCCAGCAAGAAAAGGGGAATGGGGCGTTGACGACCTTCTTCAATGTGAAGAAGGCGTACAAATCCATCATCTTTCTGTATAACTCTAAAAGAATAATCATATCCCCACAATATCGGGGAAGGAGGTAGGGCTTCACATTGAAGCTTGTCACCCTGATGTAAGTGTGATGCCTGAATTGAATGAAATATTGGTCATAAGAGTTGACTAGCGCCATTTCCGCCTGTGAGAGGTGGTACCTGGAATCTTGGGTAAGTGTGAGAATGTTGTGGTAAATGAAGGCATCATTTACCTAACAGAAATTCTGGAAGTTGAGCTCCCACTATAATTGGGGATAGTGGTCCCAAGGTGTGACCTGTCCTGGGTCATTCTCGAGTTCTCTGACTATTCCCAAGCCTTAAAAAGCTAGCATTTGTTGTGCCAATGCCCACATCACATATGATGTCATATAAAATTGTGAATTCTAGGCGATGGTCCTCATCTGCATATCTACATGATTAGATATAATTGTCGCCCAGTTGAAAGTCCTGTTGTGTGTTGTTATGCAATATAAAAAGTAATACATCCACGCCGAGAATTCTTGTGCGTGGGGCCATCCAAATATTCTACACAAAAATATTATGCCTGCTTGAATTGGATCCTTGTAATCCCCACGGGGAATTTCCAATTTCATTCTCTTATAGTCCCGCTTTGGAGACTTTAACCAGTGATTATTGAGGTGCTTCAGGGAAATGATTTTGGCCTCACCAAATTCCATTAGTGAGTTGGCCCTGGTGATTACTGCAGACCCTTTGAATAGTGGAATTCCCAACCCGGAAGCAAAGGTGGGAGCGTCTAATGTGATGATGGTGGCGGGATATTATAGCGGCCGGGGATCTGGAAGCAAAACTGAATGAGTGGCCGCATTATACAATGTCGCCAGCTGCCTGATAATTTTGGGTGATTGCACCATGCATGGAAATTTTGTGGCCTTTTTAATGCCGGAGGCAGCTAGGTAAGTGGCTATCTTATCTCCTTTTTCCTTCAACTTGTAAGTGGTCTGGATTAGACCTTGCAATTCAGCCCAAGTCCCGGGGTCCAGCTCTATTATCTCTTGAGCTTTGGAGTCAATATTGGACCGCACAATACCTCCATCTTTCGAATACTTGGGGGTCAGAGGCAGCTTTGCCAACATTATTTCAATCTTTGATTTTGTGGCTGCTCGGGTGGAGGTAGTTGGTAGTTCTGGACTATTTGGAGGTGCAAAATTGTCAAACATTTTCAATCAGTTTATCAACAACCTGCAAGACCGGAAAACCATCAAAACATATATAAACATGAATTATAACTCTGGGAGATTCCTCACCAGCCCACACCTGCCAAACAAATGTTAGTACATACATCAAAAGCTCTGGAGCATCCAAAAATGAATGTGTCTTAAGCATTCTGGAGTGTGTTGGCACGGTGGTAAGAAATAATAGGAGACAAGATCCCACTGGGAGTCTGGAGTCTAGACAACTAGCCGTTGCCGATGTGACTGGCAATGAAATGTACTTTGGCTGATGTGCGCTGGCACGTTGTAAGATGACAAGTGGTGTAAAGACAGTTATGGCATTGATTAGGACAAGTGGGCCAATACAGGGAAAAATTGAATGCCAGATTGGACACATTTTAAATGCCATATGTGGGAAATTAATCCTGCCATTAATGCGACGAGACAAAGGAGACAGAAAGTTGCCATGGTTCGAACCAACGAGGTGCCGAGTTCAAACCATGGCAACTTTATCTTGTCGAGCTTTGTTTTGTGGGATAACAATACATGATAGAGTGTGAAGAACTTGCAAGCTCTGAGGGATATACACAACATATCTACATAATATACATAAATGTGTAGGAGGGTCGAGGCATATACACATGTAGAATATAGTAAATATACATCAATATACACCAACAACAAAACATGGAGTAGCTACCCTAAAACAAAGCCAAAATATACAGACATATACATTATCATATAGCTGCACAAAGGGCGGACAACCCTCTGGCAGAGCCGACCCACCAACGGGTGGCAGACCAAATGACAGAAAACACAAAAATAGAATGAAACAAAAACCAAAACAAACCAACACAAAACCAAACCAAACAAAAATGAAGGGCAAGAACCAGAGAAACCAACCTATGAATCTGAAGAATGGCAAAGGGAAGAGGCACCAAGACCACTCTACAACAGCTTTGACCTCCAATTCTCATGAACAACTACTGAAGATTGACACGTCGTTATCCACTAAGCTTAGGGAAATTTGATCTTAATTCACACTCAAATCACCAAAGAATCGCTCTGAACTCTAAGTGTTTTTAATCATGGTAACTATGAAAATGACACGTAAATGTTATTTATACCTGAGGTAAAAAGTAAGTTATCTTCTCTTTGTGAACTTCAGAACAAGCAAAACTGCAGAATCCGAGCCTGAGGATTCCAAACGACCATGTCTTCTTACGAGAAGGAGACATCATGGCAAAGAATCCTGGAGTCCAGAATCTGGCTACTGGAAGGAAAATAATCAACTCCGGGACCAGGTCCCGGAGACACAAAAGGAAAAAGCGAAAACAAAACAAACCCTCCAGGAAGAAAAAACTAGAAAGAAAACAAAAGAAAAAAGAGCAAAGAAAACAAGGCAAGAGCCAAAACCAACGAGGGGGACCCAACATTTTGCACACAAAATGTAGGGATGGGTATGCAGGGAATAACAAATGGTGACTATCTGGGATGAATGCCTTTGTGCATTTGATAACCCTAGAATCTCTGGTTAGCAGAGCCGTAACCAATTGTTACTCGAAGCATCTTTCTTGCAAGGCGTAAAACATCTGAGAAAATCTGGCCATACGCAATTCAATCCATGGTCTTTCATCAGTTGTGAAGTGTGTGCTTTGGAAGGAAATCAAGTCAATGACCTCTGGGAGAAGCAGAGAAGAGGCACTAAATACATCAACCCAAATTCATCAAGTTTGCTCGTTTCTCCCAGATACCAGAGTTTTGTCCCATCTTTTCTTTTGTTATTTTATTCTCTTCTGGGTGGGAGGGCGGTACTTATTTCACCATTAAGCTTAAGCTTAGATAAATTCAATGGTGGTACTTCTTTCACCCTTCCACCCACCTTAATTTTTTGAATGGGGAAGAAAAACTCCAGACCCGAAAAGAATCTCTAAAATTTCAGACTTGGATCAACCAACTAGTGCGACCGATCTACTCTCAGTGTGTCCGATTACTTGTTCCTTTTAATTTTGATTTAACTAATTACTGGACTTCCTAGGGATAAATCTGATGAAGACTACTCATAATTTGCTACCAAACTCGCAAAATAACTCTGGAGACCAGACCAATTCCACCATGCTAACAATAGATTCTAAGTTCACAGACATGCCAATGGTACCATCCCAGAGACTAGATGTTATGCGAAGCATACTGGCCTACAAAAAGGGGAGCAAAACATTGGAAACCCCAAAAAGAAAACAAAAGCAACAAAAGGCAAAGGAAACAAAAGAAAGGGGGTGGTCTTGGAGGATGGCCACCCAAACTATTTACAAAACAAGGCACCCCAAATGGGGACACCGGGAAAGAAATATTTACAAGCAAGAAGATTTATATATAATACAACTCTGGACAAACCTGTCTTATTCAAAGTAATGTTTGAGAAACTGTCCATTGACAGGCAATAGGACGGGTTCTTTGGTCATGGTATTAAGGTGATAGGTATTTTCCCCATAGATCTCTGAGATCAAGTATAGTCTGAGCCAGAGCCGTTGGAATTTAGTGTGCTTTCCTTTCTTTTCCCAGGCTTTATCCCACAGAAGGACCAAGTCTGAAATCTGAAAGGCCTTGTATTGGGCTCTTCGGTCAAACCATCATTTTACCACTGCTTGGTGACACAAAAAATGTTCAAGGGCTACGTCTCATTGTTCTTCCATCCACACCAAATTCAGGAGCCGAACCTCCACAATATTATCCCAGTTGCTAAATTCCTGCATAAACTATAAAACTGGGATCTGTAAGTTAATTGGGAACACTAGATTCTGGCTGTAAACTAGGTGGAATGGGGATGTTCCCAAGGCGGCCTTAATTCAAATGTGATCTACCCAAAGGGAGAATCTCATCTTTTGGTGCCAATCCTGGGGATTCTTTTCTAATAGGTGTTTGATCACTTCAAGCAAATTTTTGTTAGTTGATTCAGCAACACCATTACCCTGCGGGTAATAGTTGCTAGAGAAATTCAGAGTGATTTTTCGGTCATAGGTCCACTCAAGTAGTTGCACCAAAGAAAATGTTGGACTATTGTCACATACTATAGCGAAGGGCATTCTGAATCTTGTGATGATGTTTTCTTCTAGGAATTTGATAACCACATATGTCGTGTTGTTTTTGCAAGGTATGGCTTCAGACCACCGGGTGTAGTAATCAGTTGCAGTCAGGATGTATTGGTGGTTGGCAGATGAGTTGGGGTTGATTTCCCTGATAAATTCAAATGCCCATTGGGCAAAAGGTCTAGCTTCAAACACTGGCTGTAGAGGCATAGTTGGGTTACGCTCACGATGTGTCGTGGTTTGGCAAGTATGACACTTCCAAACGTGAGTGTAGACATCTTTAATATACAGGGCCAATAATATCCAGCCTGAAGGATCTAATGGGTGGTGGCATCGGCTAAGTCATGCCCAGTCCCAAACTACCCATGGAATTCTTCAATTATCTTTGCAGCTTGGTCCATGTCGATGCACAGGAGGTACACTCCATAATTTCTATGGTAAAGCGTTGAGTTTTTTATCATAAAGTGGGCACTTTTCATCTACAGGGTGTGACATTTGTTGGGAGGCAACCCCTTCAGGCATCTGTTATTTAACAACAAGTACACCAAATCTGTGTACCATAGGTCTCAAGTGATAGACTCCGCTGTGTATGTTTGACATTCTATGTTGGGAGTCTCTTCTACCATCGCTTGACTTAGTCCCTAACCTTGGACTATCTTCATGGGTTGCATTTCCATATTGTATTCCTAGAGGATGGCCATCCATTTCCCCCATCTTTCACCCAATTCACTCTGCATCAGTAGGGATTTTATAGCCTGGTCCGGAATGATAGCATGCACCTTGCTTCAAAGAATGTAATGCCAGAATTTCTTCATGGCATGGACAAGAGCAAAGGCCTATTTTTCCAATGATGAATACCAGACTTCGGCATTCTTAATGGGGGAGCTTATAAAATCTATTGGTCATTCTTCCCCCTTGACCTTTTGGGTCAATACTGTCATGGCAAAATGCGGCGAAGCAAAGGAGTAAATGTAGAAAGGGAGGGAGTAGTCTGGACTTGCCAAGACTGGTGCCTCCGTTATTATCTGTTTAATTTGGGCGAATGTCTGCTTTGCTTCAAGACTCCACTCAATTTTGGTGTCTTTCTTTATCATCTCGTTGAGTGGCTTCACAATTTTGGCAAATCCAGTGATGAACTGCCAGAAAAAGTTGATCTTTCCAAAGAAAGATTGCATCTCTTTCTTTTTGTCAGGCATTTGCAGGTTTAGCAGCACTTCAACTCTCTCAGGGTAAATGGATATACCCTTCTTGGAGACAATATACCCGAGCAACTTCCCTTCAGTGACCCTGAATATGCACTTCTTGGGGTTGAGGGATATTCCATACCGGTGACATCTCTCACAAATCTGGGCGAGGTGGCCAGCATGGTCACACCTATCCCAGGAAAAGATAGTCAAATCATCCATGTAGATGATTATGCACCGGTTCACAATGCCCTCAAACGCAATGTCCATGGCTTTCTGAAATGTGGCCCCTACGTTAATCAAGCCAAAGGGCATCCTCCAATATGCAAATGTTCCCCACTTGGTGGTGAACATCATTTTGTCCCTATCTTTGTATTTAACCATGACTTGGTTATAGCCAGAGTACCCATCTAAGAAGGACATCATTTGGGATCCATTCACTATCTGCAACACCTCATCCAATGAGGGGAGAGGCTGATTGTCTTTCTTGGAGGCTCTATTCAAATTTCAGAAATCCATGCAAAGGTGAATTTCACCGCTCTTCTTTCTCATAGGGACCAAATTGGCAACCCATGTAGTATGCCAGATTGGAAAGATTATCTGGGCTGACAACAATTTTTGCACCTCTTGAAAAATTAGAGGCTCGATCAGTGGGTTGATAGGTCGTTGCTTTTGCTAGAAAGGCTTAGCATCAGGTTTCAATGGGATGGTATGAGTCATAATGGATGTGTCGTATATTTTCAAATCCTCATACCCCATGCGATCACGTCTATGTATTCTCAGAGAACTACAAGAATCTTCTCCTTCTCCTCAGGGGAGCAGGAGGTACCAATGTGTATCATCTTTTCTTCATCAGGCTGGCTGATGTTCACTTTCTCAAATTTTCCTCCCTCAGCAGAGGATGACATCTTTTCCCAACCCTGAGAGTTTGAGTCAAAGATTCATTCAAGTGTGACCATCCCCTTCAGGATGGTGTTGGTAGGTAGGTCCATGATCCCATCATCTTCATCACCCTTCCTAGTGTTATCGTGGTCTTGTTCCTCCATGATCTGGTCTTCAAAAACACTAACATTGGCCATGAAGGCCAGGATATGTTGATCGTCCTCAAAAAAATGAAAGTGGGTGACATTATCTGGAATAGACGGGGTGGGGATCATCTCAACGGAACATCTCCAGAGTCGTGAGCCATCCATGGGCTCAAGTGTGCTAGAAGAAACAGCAAGGGCATCTGGGACATAGTTCCGTCGTCAGGGAATAAGATCAATGCCAAAGGCATCAAAATCTTCAATAAGGCTCCATGCCCGATTATGGTATGTAGCCATCCTCTTATCATGACACGTGTATTGACTCCGAACTTGTTTGAAAATCAAATCTGAATCACCCAGGGCCTGTAAGTTGCAAGGAAGGATTTTCCCTGTGGGTTGATTAATTCTACTCCAGCCCCATAGCCTTGTTTCGATTGGGACCCATCAAACTTAAGGGTCCATATATCATCATTTGTTGTCTGGGGCTGGGGAGATGGAGCAGTCTTTGGATTATTTTTGGGATGCTTGAGAGGATTTTCCTCTCGCGCTGATGGTACATGAGTGAGATTTACCTCTAGAGGGATTTGCGATTGAGATCGCCAGAGAAATGGCACCAAAGAAGTGCTTCCAGTAGGAATATTGGGCTCCGGGGAATCAACTGTATGCTCTTTGTTTTAGAGGGTGTCGATGTGCTGAGTATAGATGGAAAGACAAGGCTCACACTCTAGCTCAGAATGTTTTTGATAATGCACCTGGCACCAAGTGTTGGACAAGAATGTGGCGGGGGTCACTGTGGCACCCTGAGAGTTAACCTCAACCCTCAATTTTTCTTCTAGGTCCTGGGTTCTCTAACGAACTATGGGATCTTCCCCGGGGGTGAAATCAAACATCAAGATTTCAAGGGGTTGGTACACCCCTAGGGAAGTCTCAAAGAAGAAGACCTCATTAACTCTCTTGACTTCAGCGAGGGCCTGTTTCATCTGGGGCTCACTTTCAACCTGAATCTTGTTTGATTCTCCTTCCCAGGGGAGCCATAAGTGGGAGAAGTCGGTCAAAAAGTATCCATTCAGGGAATTAGACCAATTCTAACTTAATAACATCCCATAAGTCTCTGGGATGTCCACCACTTGGATGTCGATTATGCTGGCTATTCTAGGGTCTTGGATGAGTTGTATCCAGACACTCTTCAATTCACCCACCATTTTCACAGCAGTTTTATCTAGTTGGATTACTGCGCCATTAGATGGGGTGGGTTTGAATCTGAGCTTCTGGCATATGGATAGGGGCATGATGTTGCCCAAAGCCCCAGAATCTACTAGGCAGTTGTGTATGTTTTTTCCTTGTATATTCAGGCCTAGTAGGAAGCGAGGATCTTCAGTATTTCCCGAGAAGACAGTCGCATTAGCATCCTCAAAAGAGATAGTCTTGGGTGGGTGACTGACAGCTTTCAAGTTTCCCAAGAGTTTTAGAAGAGACTTCTTCTGCTTAGGACAATTTAGCAAAACCTCCATCAAGGTCATGGAGGTGGTGGTTTATTCTAACGCCTTCGTGATATCAAACCTTCCTCCTGGGAATTGGTGGCTTCCCTCAGCCAGGTCCTTTACTTGGCTAGAGCTAGAACCTTTTGGAGGGACAGGCTAGTCAGTTGTATTGTCCTAGGGAGGAGATTCCTTGGGAGGTGTTGGCATGTAAACTGGTCCTTTACTAGCCTAGCTTTGAGTGTTGTAAGGAGTTCGTGGGTTGGTAAAGGCATTGGCCTTAAAGGCCAAAATTGATTCATCAAAGAATCCTTGCAGTTTGGATTCTTCTTCGTCTTCTCTGGTGAATCCAAAGAATATGGTTTCACAGGTGAATGCACCGTGAGTTGGTTCTTACATAGGAGGCTCTAGGGGAGTAGGATCAGATGATTATTGTCTATCCAGCTAGGAAATCATGATGACTTTCTCTAGTGTGGCACAGTTTACCTCGTTGTGCGAACCTGTGTCATGCAATCTACACCAATTGGTCATGGGCTGGAAGTCTGCAACTGGCATGAAATGTGATGGTCCATCACCACTTTGATTGGCATTTTGGTTTAGAGGCAGACCTCTGGTGTTTGCGTTGTTGTTCCATTGCAATTGGTTGGGCTGAGGCACGTTGTTGAAATTTTTTCCCCCAGCATTATTGTTTCATTGGCCAAAGAAAAATATTCCCTCTCTGAGAATTACAATTCTGGGGTGCATAGGACCCCGCCTTTAGTTGACCCATGTCCATAGTCAGGGTAGATAGCATTCGCTGGAGGGATTCAACCTCGGCGGTCAACTGAGTGTTTGCATCATAGTGTGATGTTTGTTGTTGTTGGTTCCCTGGGAAAGCAGCAACATTTTCCAGAGTTTAGGGCGAAAATCCTCCAGCCTTGGACGACTAGAAGAAAGGCACTCCAGGTAGTTGCATCTTTGGTTATTGTGTCTGCTATGGCTGGTTCCAAGGGAAAGCTTCAAGACCTGGTATTGTCTAAATCTAAGATGGATATACATATCAAGCCTGCTAGTCTATCGACAGTGGTAGGGGATTCATGGCCATCGCGGGGGCACCCATTGCCAGATTGGGGTTATATCCCCCAGCGTAAGGAGATGTTAAATAGTGTACTCTGCCCAACCCCACCCAAGGATTTGTTAAGGTCGCGGGACAGTTCTAAGGAGAGGTTGTAAACTTTTGCCAAAGTGTCCCGGTCGCTCAGGATAGTAGTTCTCCAAAGAAGAGTGGCAATGAAGGGGTCCATTGCGTTGAGATAAGTCTGAATAGTCACTTCTGCGGATGGGATGAAGGGACCTATGCACCGCTTCAAGGCGTGTTGGAACTGGTGATTGAATGTTGCAAGGGGTTCATTTGGTTCCTTCTTGATGGAAATGAACTTGCTATGGGACCAAGCTGGGTCCATGTGTACGCGGAAGGCAGCCAGGAAGGCGTCTTCCATGTCCTCCCAACTATTGATGGAGTTGGCGGGAAGATTGAGGTACCAGTTCAATTCGTTCTATCTCAGGGATAGAGGGAACATTCAGGTCACAACATCTTGATGCTAGATCTAGTGTCAATTCATGGCATCTTTGTATGCCTGTATATGTTCTTCTGTGGTTCGTGAGCTTAAGTGCTCATATCAGGGACAAATTTTTTTGGGGTGCGGGGGTAAATCGTTGGCTGCACCTGGAAAATTTTCCATTAGGGACCCAATATTTCCAAAATAAGCAGCCATTGGGGGAGTTGGATTTTGATTAATCCCTGGGATTGTCTGGGGGGTTTGGGTATTATTTGGTATGCTTGATCCCCAGACAATGGTGGCTGGTTTGACTTTCAGGGTCCATTTCTTTCAAGCAAGGGGCTCAAGTTTGACAAACCTTCTGGGATTGGGGGCTGATCTAAGGACTCTTTCAAATCTCACTGGGTAGAAAGACCCAATCCCACTAAAGGCTTAACTCCTAAAAATATGGCTTGGGGAACCCTAGGGCGGTGTAAAATTTGAATCCTAAGAGGGGGATGAGTTCATGCCCTCCTTCTAGCACCAATTTTTATTGACAGGACTTTATGACCGGGTCCGCCAACAGATGTAAGTTGTCACTGGGTACCGAGGTACTGGCCAACTTTGCCTGTAAAGGTTTCTGGGGAAATGAGATTCCCCAAGCCTCCAAGAATGTGAGAGTTGGCTTTCGAGAGTGTGGGGCTCAGTTGGGAGATGTGACTATTTTTCAAGGGGGATAGCTGGTTATTTTCAACTCATCAACTCTAGGGATTCAGGTAAATGGGGTTTCTCCAAGCGTACATTCACTTAACAAATAAACTTAAAAAGATAGCACAAAGTTAGAATTATTTCATCTACCTATAATTATGCTAAACATTCGAAACATCGACAATGCTCTAACACACTACACTAAATACCAAAGAAATATACAACCATCAGCTTATATTTTATCAGTAGGGAGGTTGTTAATCTACTTTAAGCATTAGAGCAAAGGACATGAAGAACATAAAGCATAAAATACCATCAACCCAGAAGACAGAGTGCCAACAACATCATTGAGAGAACCCTTCCTTCTTCATTAACATCCTTTCAGAAAGCACTGGTGCATGGTACAATGATAACTCCCAGGGAGCATTCTAACTACTGAAAGCTTAAAACTATGGAGCATTGAGCTCTGCAACTATGAAATGAGAAAACCACTTTGCTGTTAACTATGGACTGCAAAATCATCAATTTTGCTAACCCTTGGAATGAGGTCAAACTTATTATTTATACACATCATTTCACCTAACCCTAACCCTAACTTACTTTACACTTTACAATATAATACATTATTTGGTGGCTGGTACTACCTGCACCACGTTACAAAAGACCTTAAGATAGAAAAGGCCTGACATGTCAGAAGAATAAGACAAGAAAGATGGAGTGGAAGAATCAGCCTCGAAAAGAGAGCCAGGAAGAAGAAGGAAGAAATCTGATCCCCCAAGGATCGAGGCTACATACCTCATAAATGGAAAAGTGGTGCCCTGTCTCTGATGTGCCAGGCGTAACATTGAAATGACATCTTTGGAAGACCATCTGTTAGAAACCTCCCATCGAGATGACATGCCTTGTTGCAGTTATCCATCTTCTGACAACCTTTATTACTATCTTGAAAGTGACCGGTCGGCATTGGGATCCAAGACACGGGTCACGTAAAGAATTCAAAAATGTGGGATCCGGAACTCCGGGATCCGGGAACTTGTGTTCCAAAAGAATAAAGAATACAAAACATGATGCTGGGTTAAATTCTCCTGGATCTGGAGAACTTTATTGATTTATGATTTTTCTCAAGCCTCCATCACTTGACTTAGGCCTTCCTTGTCTATGCCCTGGATGCTCTCCCACTGGCTGTGGACAGCCTCAAATGCTTCCTGAACTTCTCTGGCCCCGTTCTGGAATTCATTCACTATCTTGATGGCATCATGTGACCAAATCATGGTCTTCGACAACCGGGACAACCTACCTTGATCAAAATCTCCACCCAGCAGATACAGGGATTCCATACTTTCATTGAACTTACTGAGGATATAGTCCTCTGGGGTACATGTTATGGTGGTGAAGGGATCAACTTGCGATACCCTGACCACAAATGTCTTGAATAAACCTAAGGGATATTGGGCAGCTATCAACTTCTATTTTAAGGTCTTAACCAGTTCTTTGCAAACCTCAATTTTGAGGGCAAGTCTGGAGTACTAGACCTAGAGGGAATCATATGATTCTTCTCCCAAAATGCCAAACTTTGTGGCAACCTCCTCGCCAATGTTGTGGATCTCTTCCAACCCGGCTTTCCATTTTTCATATTTTTCTAAGTCTAACTCCCATACCTGAGCGGAGCTTCTTGCATGGCTAAGGGTGAGATCGACCCTGTATAGGTTCGGAAGGGATGCCGCTAGAAATTATCTCATTGCTTTTATTTTCTCGGTTGCCCACCTGTCCACTACTTGCGCCTTATTTTTTATTATGCGCAGTGAGTCCACATCGCCCTGTGCAAGTGGCAATCCGAAAAAGGGGGTTCCATGGTGGACTTCGGAAAAAGGCCATGTTAATTCTACCACAAGCAAAAGGAGATTAGCATTTGTCTCTCTTTCCTCTTGTAGCCTCTGGCCCTACTTTGCGTACAAGGCCTCTATCACCTAGGTAGCCTCCTTCAACAAGTCTAGTTCTCCTTGCTTGTCTCTTTTCCTCAACTCTACCTCCATTATATTGCAGTCTTTGGGCCTTGCATCCACTGCATCTATATTTGTTAGGGGTGTTGCGATGACCACAATGGTGCTACCTGTTGGGTTGGTCCAGAGAGTATGGACCACCCGCACCCTTTTGGGCTTCTTTGTCTCGGCATTCTTGGCCATCATCTTGGCCAGTGATAATGGAGCGTCTGTAGTTACCGTCGGAGCCTTTCTTTTCTTGGTTTCTACCAGCCATTGGGGAAACTGGGGTGGCTTGGCTGCCAATTCTTGTTCATTAGGATCCATTTCTGAATCTGGCGACGCATTCCCTGAGTCTATGTTATCCTCGGGCTCTTTTTCCTGCTCTTGTTCTGGTTCTTTTCTTTCTTCTTGTTCTTTCTCTGTTTGTTGTTCTCCGACATCCTTGATATTTTCCGCTATGCTGGCATCCTCTGTAAAATCACCTAGAATCTTTTCCCCAGTCTCAATTTCTATATTCTCAGGGACTTCATCTTCCCTAGTGGCACCGGTAGCTTCTTCATTTTTCTCTTTCAGGACCTCTTGGTCTATTAGTTGCTATTGTTCTTGGGCCTTATTGGCCTCATCCTCTGCAATACTTTCTTCCTCCATTGGGACATCTTCCGGAGGTGGATGAGGTCACTGGCCAAATTTTAACAAGGTGGAAGCTGTTACAACCTCACCAAAAGTACTTTAGGGAACTTGGTCACCTAAAGTCTCCAAAGGCACCTGGAGCGTGATGGTTGGAGGTACGATTGTTCCCTAGGGTCTGGGTTCTCCTTCCATTGGTGGCTCAAGTGTAGGTTGCCTTGGAAAATTTGTGGTCCCCTAAACTAGTATCCTTTCTTGTTCATACCCTGTTTGGGTTTCTCCCTGAGCCTCTTGCTTAGATGCATCTTCGTCTTCAAGAATTTCCTTCTCTGTAGGGGCCTCTTCTTTATCTTGAGCCTCAATCTCCTCTACTTTAATACTGACACCCTATTGGATCTCCAAAAGCTCCTCCACCAAGAAGGTATCATCAAAATCATCATGCGGCAGAGAGGAGTCTGAGATATCCTCAAGTTCGGGAGAATCCAAACTTACATCCACCGGGGGCTTCTCGGGCATACCGAGGGCGGCGCTTGGTATGGGGGTCAGCTATTTTCTTTTTCCTAGTAAGAGAAGCCCCGATATCTAGAATACTAGAAGACTCTACCTTGGCCAAAGTCTGCTTATTCATCATTGCTGCCAACGAGGGGGGTCCCGTTGGGCGAGTAGATGCCATTGGAGTGATTGGGAGACTAGCAACCACCTGCATGCTGATTTGTTGGCTGGCCAACTTTGCTGACTCCATCTGATCATGTAGCTTTGCCATTACAAGTGTGGGAATCTAAGGGGATGCCTTGGGCACCGGGACTCTCTCTTTTTCTTTTCCTTTATTTTTACCTTCTTCAGTGGGCACAGAGGATGAAGAAGGTTCGACGCTAGTTGAAAAAGGAATGGTCTTCTTAACTGTTGCTTTCTTGCGGGTGCTCTTTGGGCACACCCAAGAAAAGTACCTATGACTTGCTTATATGATGGGGAAGCATGCCCCTTCAATTATTAAATCCTCCGGAGTGGCCCAATCCACTGGAGGGAGGTCCAATTTGTCCAACCCCTGTCCCTTGTATTCTGGATCTTCCAGCGGCCCGCCATCTTTGAAACCCTTCAGAAAAGTCTGAAGGTCTAGCGCTTCCATGAGCCCTTTGTTCATTCTTCTATGTTGTTGGGCCTTGAGATCAAAGTTGTCTTGGTAGTCTTCCCATAAGTCTTCAATATCATCTTCATGCGGGGGGGACACCTAAGGTAGTGCTATGGCAATCTTGCCACGGGGATCATAATTTCTCTGAGCATGGTTGAATTCAACCAGCCCCAAACTTTTCAATTCATTATCTGCCTCTCAGGCTATGGCGAGGCTGCATGTGTAATCCCCGCAAGAAAAGGGGAATGGAACGTTGACGAACTTCTTCAATGCGAAGAAGGTGTGTAGATCCATCATTTGCCTGCAGAACTCTAAAAGAATAATCATATCCCTGCAATACCGGGGAAGGAGGTAGGGCTTCCCATTGAAGCCTGTCACCCTGATGTAAGTGTGATGCCTAAATTGAATGAAATATTGGCCATAGGATTTGACCAGCGCCATTGCCACCTGTGAGAGGCGGTACCCAAAATCTCAGGTAACTGTGAGAATGTTGTGGTAAATGAAGGTGTCATTTACCTGACAGAAATTCAGGAAGCTGAGCACCCATTGTAATTGGGGATAGTGGTCCTAAGGTGTGACTTGTCCCAGGCCATTCCTAAGTTATCTGACTGTTCCCAAGCCTTGAAAAGATGGCCTTTGTTGTGCCAATGCCCACAGCACATATGATGTCATATAAAATTGTGAATTCTGGGTGACGGTCCTCATCTGTGTATCTACATGATTAGATATAATTGCCGCCCAGTTGAAAGTCTTGTTGTGCGTTGTTATACAATATAAGAAGTAATACATCCATGCCAAGAATTCCTGGGTGTGGGGCCATCCAAAGATTCTGCACAAAAATATTATGCCTGCTTGAATTGGCTCCTTGAAATCCCTGCGGGGAATTTCCAATTTCATTCTCTTATAGTCCCGCTTTGGAGACTTTAACCAGTGATTATTGAGGTGCTGCCAAGAAATGATTTCGGCCTCACTGAATTCGTTTAGTGAGTTGGCCCTGATGATTACTGCGGACCCTTTGAATTGTGGAATTCCCAACCTAGAAGCAAAGGTGGGAGCGTCTAATATGACGATGGTGGCAGGATATTGTAGCGGTTGGGGATCTGGAAGAAAAATTGAATGAGTGGCCGCATTATACAATGCTACCAGCTGCCTGATATGTTTGGGTGATTGCACCATGCATGGAAATTTTGCGGCCTTTATAATGCCAGAGGTAGCTAGGTAAGTGGTTGTCTTATCTCCTTGTTCCTTCAACCTGTATGTGGTCTGCATTAGACCTTGCAATTCGGCCCAAGTCCCGGGGTTCGACTCTGTTATCTCTTGAGCTTTGGAGTCAATCTTGGACCCCACAATACCTCCATCTTTTAGATACTTGGAGGTCAGAGGTAGCTTTGCCAATATTCTTTCAATATTTGATTTGTGGCTACCCAGGTGGAGGTAGTTGGTAGTTTCAGACTATCTGGAGGTGCAAAATTGTCAGACATTTTCAATCAGTTTATCAGCAACCTGCAAGACCGAAAAACAATCAAAACATATAAAAACATAAATTGTAACTCTGGGAGATTCCTTTCTAGCCTGCACCTGCCAAAAAAATGTTAGTACATACATCAAAAGCTCCAGAGCATCCAAAAATGAACGTGGCTTAAGCATTCCGAAGTGTGCTAGCACAATGGTAAGAAAAAGTAGGAGACAAGATCCCGCTAGGAGTCTGGAGTCTAGACGACTAGCCATTGCTGATGTGACTGGCAATGAAATGTACTTTGGCTAACGTGCATTGGCATGTGGTAAGATGGTAGGCAGCGTAAAGACAGTTATGGCATTGATTAGGACAAGTGGGCCGACACGGGCCAAAATTGAATGCTAGATTGGACACATTTTAAATGCCATACATGGGAAATTAATTCTGCCATTAATGCGCTGAGGTAGAGGAGAGAGAAAGCTACCATGGTTCGAACCAGCGAGGTACCGAGTTCAAACCATGGTGACTCTGTCTCGTCGAGCTCTGTTTCGTGGGATAAAAATACATGACAAAGCGTGAAGAACTCGCAAGATCTGAGGGATATACACAACATATCTACATAATATACATAAATGTATAGGAGGGTTGAGGCATATACACATGTAGAATACAAAAAATATACATCAATATACACCAACAACAGAACACAGAGAAGCTACCCTAAAACAAAACTAGAATGTACAGACATATACATTATCATACAGCTGCACAGAGGGTAGACAACCCTCTGGCAGAGCCGACCCACCAACGGGTGGCAGACCAAACGACAGAAAACACAAAAATAGAATGAAACAAAAACCAAAATAAACCAACACGAAACCAAACCAAACAAAAATGAAGGGCAAGAACCAGAGAAACCAACCTGTGAATTTGAAGAATGGTGAAGGGAAGAGGCACCAAGACAACTCTGCAACAACTTTGACCTCCAATGCTCATGAATAGCTATTGAAGATTGACACGTCATTATCCACTAAGCTCAGAGAAATTTGCACTTAATTCATACTCAAACCGCCAAAGAATTGCTCTGAACTCTAAGTCTTTTTAATCACGGTAACTGTGAAAATGACATGTAAATCTTATTTATACCTGAGGTAAAAAGCAAGTTACCTTCTCTCCATGAGCTTCAAAATAGACAAAACTCCAGACTCTAGGCCCAAGGATTCCAAACGACCATGTCTTCTTACGAGAAGGAGACATCATGGCAAAGAATTCCAAAGTCCAGAATCTGGCTGCTGGAAGGAAAACAACCAACTTCGGGACTGGGTCCAAGAGACACGAAAGGCAAAAGTGAAAACAAAACAAACCCTCTAGGAAGAAAAACTCGGAGAAGAAAATAAAAGAAATAAGAGCAAAGAAAACAAGGCAAGAGCCAAAACCAATGAGGGGGACCCAACATTTTGCACACAAAATGTAGGGATAGGTATGCAGGGCATAACAATTTCTCCATCCACATTCCTCCAAGCCTCTTCTAATTCAAGAACCCATTCAAGATTGGTGTTGAAGATCTAAAAGCAATTGATTGAAGACATCCTACATTATGCATTCTCCATTCTACATCCATTTTGGTGCATACATACTTGTGGATTCATGGATTCAAATCCGCCAAAAGGTCTTCTACAAGCAAGGTGAATTTTTGCATTTACTTTGTTTTTATTTATGCAATTTCAATTATACTTTGAGGTTAATTCCAAAACTAGGGTTTGGCCAAGGCAAACCCCTCCCCTACAACAAACAAAACATCTTTCTTGCAGGTACAGGTTCAGAATAGCAGATCGGAGTACAGATCTAGATACCCTTTTTGGAAAACTTCTGGGATTTGAAAATAGAATTTCAGTCTGAGACTTTTTAAGTATATTCTGCCCTAGGTCAGAATCAGAAATTATGGGTCAATGGCGACATTGACTTGAGGGTAAAAATTGGAACCATGTCAAAATAGAAAAATATTTCTGGGTTTTGTTCGTCTCTGCATTTCTATTCTAGATCTAGTCTCAGATTTTCTAGAAACTCAACACAGGTGTCAGAAAAAAACATTCTTCATATATGCAACATTTCAAGGTTTGTACATTTCTCCTATCCATTTCAATTAAGGTTATCAATATTTCTACATCTATTACACATTCAAATAAATAAATGGGTACTTAAGATCTTCCTTTTTGTCCTTATTTCTGAATGGTTGATTCATTTATGCATTGATCCTTCCATTTTGGATTAATCAATTTGGATCTTTCATTTGTACATCTAAGGATAGAAGGAGAGCATGTTATTTACCCCCTACATTTCAATAAACCAATCAATCAAATATTTTAAATATAATATAGGATAATAGCAAACCCTAAAATAAAAACATATATATTTTCTTATGTTACAAGATCGAGAAAGAATCAATTAGAAGAAATGATGAAGCGAAGGTGTGTTAAGAGAAAACATAATTTTACCAAGTCGACTACGTGAAAAATGTAAGTTTAGAGTCTGATAAAATGATGTAGCACCAAGATTTGGATAAAGAATGTGCAATTTGGTGATATAGAACCCGGAAAATTGATTGTGTAAATCCTGCGAATCATTTTCTAAACATATATAGAATTTTTTTGTTTTTGGGAGACTGTCGTAAAATAGTTACTGTGATGTTAAAAACATCGTCTACACATTCAATTTCATTCCTGATAGATCTGAGAAGAACATAATTGCATTTTGATAGTCTGGGAAGAGTTGATATATGTTTAGAATGATGCACATGTGATTATGTACTTGGTCTTTGATGAGTTATAATAGATTCATGTGATGACATCATTTATGCTCTTTGATTTATTACTGATATATAAATGTGCTTAGATGGTTCTACATGAATATGCAAATGTATGTTTTTTGAGATTTTCTTTATGCAAATATATGTATGGATGCACTTAAGATGTAAAATAAATGCAATTCTTGAATGCTTTGTTTTTGTATTTTCTCTTTCTCATTTATGAATGCAATATGTATGTCATAGATATGAAACAACAATGATATATCAGTAGTATAGATTAAGTAGTCAACTTGGATTTTGGATGAACCACAAAATTATTTCGAGCTCAATACTTTATGTTGTTCTAAAATGAAGCATGAAATCTTTAAATGCATCTACATGCAGACTTCCAGGACTGTCATTGATTTATATACATTGTAGCATTTTTATCATCATTGGGCATTTTTGCAATGAACATCATTGGATAGTACAACTATAACCAATACCCACAAGGTATTGAAAGTATGAATACTATGTGTATTGGATGCAATGTCAAAAATAAACCTAAGCATAAAGGCATAGAGGCCAGGATGACTTGTCAGTTATCTCCTTTTTCTTTAAGAATCATCTTATGTTCGTGTGTAATGTAAGATATGTGACCCGCAATGACCTTCAATATTCATATCCTTGGGTACATAATGTGTCATACACCTTACTTAGAATCTGATTTAGAAATAGGCAAGGGAATTGGTTCAACCTCACCGTAGTTTACACATAATGAATGTCAAGATATATGTGGCTACCCACTCTTGTTGGCACTTCTTACCATAAACATCCAAGTTAGGTGAAATTTATAGGATCATTGAAATAATTACCATACACATAAAACCAAGAAAAATGTTATGCCCCCTGTCCTTGTGACTCTTTGTCTTTGAATAGACATCATGGAGTAACTCAGAAGACATAACAATCAACAATTGATAATCAATCAAAGAAAATTCATAACTACTTACATGCCCCTAGTTTGAAACATCAGGGGAACATAAAAGAGCCGTAATCAAACTAAGATCATTCTATTATTTTAAGTAGTATTGAGAAATACCGTTGATTCATTTTTTAAGCACAGTAGAGAATCATCAATCGTAACTTGGAATTAAGAAATATGTTTTTATGTTTGATTGTATACGATAAACTTTGTCAGCAATTGCAATCTAATGTAGTGTTTAGGAACACTATTTGATTAAAGTGTTGAGAAACACTAGTATGATTAAAGTGTATAGAAACACTAGTGTGATGTATGTTGCAGGTAGGTGGTGTTAAAGAAACACCCTTATTTGTGATAGTGACATTTTGATGCAAGTATTTCGAAATACTATTTTGTAGAGTAAAACCATCCTAGATAGGAACCTAGGACAACCTAGCAGATGCAGACTGAATCATTCTAGCAAAGATGCCCCCAGTGCAGAATGACTATTCCTAATATGTAAATGCAGACAAATGTCAGGCAAGGATAGGAAATTTGTAAGGAATCAGAGTCAATCAATAGCACAGGAGTGATCATGAAGGATTAGTTCCAGCAATACATTGATAGATGGAGCACAGAGTACAAGTGACACCTATGTGTCAGGTTCTCACCACTCGAAAAAGTTTTTTATTTTTGCTACCAAGACGCCTGTTTGCCAGGTTTTTGCTAAGGCACTTTTTTCTCTATTTCATTTTTTTTTTATTTTTTATTTTTTCTTTTTCTTTTTCTTTTTTTGTTATTATCAAGGCACCTATTTGTCAGGTTTTCACGAAGGATACCTTTTTCAGGACTTTTTTTATTCTTTTTGGATTTCTTCAGGATCAATTTTCTAATTTTCTTGGTATTTTCTCAAAACTATTTCCACTGCACAGCTCTGTTAGCCGAATGTCAAGCGTTGAACCACTTCAAGTATAGGGTATTGATGGGATCGGGAAGAACATATCCCTCAGGTGTAGCTTATTGATGAGCTCTAGTCCCAAAAGTTGTGGTGATAACAAAAAGCCCCAGTCAATTGGGTTCAAACTTCCCCTTTTGTTCTTTGTTTGGCTATTTTTTAGAATTCTCTCTTAGAAAGAGATCCCCCACTTGAAATTGTCATGATTTTACCTTCTTGTTGTACCCTTTTGAAATTAATTTTTGGTACACCTGGAGATGATCAAACGCTTTTTTTCTGCACTCATCTAGTAATTCTAGTGCATGAACTCTATCAATGCGGTATTGTTCATCTATAACAAGACCTTAGAGAGATACTCACAAAGATGGAATTTCTACTTCAATGAGTAGCACTGCTTCTACGCCATAGACTAGAGAAAATGGTGTGGCTCCCATTGGTGTTTGGATACTTGTTTTGTAGGCCCATAGTGTCAGATTTAGTTGCAAATGCTAGTCTCTGCCAGACTTACTCACAGTTCTATGTAAGATTTTTAGAATGTTCTTGTTTGAAGCCTTCGCTTGTCCATTACCTTGAGGATAATAGATTGAAAAAAAATGTTGAGTGATACAAAACTATGTACAAAGTCCTTGATATCTTGGTTTTTGAACTGACCCCCATTGTCTATTACAATAGAAGAGGGTATCCCATACCTACAAGTGATGTAGTTCAAGATGAACATAGCAACCTATTTTCCATTGGCTTTGATTAGCGACACGACCTTGACCCACTTAGTGAAATACTCAGTGGCCATAATGATGTACTTGTGCCCACTTGAAGAATTAGGATGAATTTGTCCAACAAGATCAAAGGCCCATTGTTGAAATGGCCAATGTGTTATAAAAGGTATGAGTTCTCTAGCTGGAGCATGGATAAGGTTTCCATGTGTTTGACATTTGTAACATGTTTTAGAAAATTGTACAACATCTTTTTCCATTGTAAGCTAATATTAACCAACTCTTAATAGTTTCTTAGCTAATGAAAAGTCATTCGAGTGTGATCCACATACACCTTTGTGAACCTCTTTTAATGCACGATCAAACTCTTCTTATTCTAAACATCTAAGAAGCGTATCGTCAAGACCTTGTCTATATAATTTAGTAGTGATGAGGACATAACATGATGTTGTCCTAATTAAAGCTCATTTTTCATTCCTAGATAAGCCATTAGGTACGGTTTGATCAGTAATATAAGCAAATATTTTGGCATATCAAGATTGGTCTTGGGCATTTAAAGGCACAAATCACTTCAGATTTAGGTGTATCAAAAGTTGGAAAGGATAGTTCTTCCACCAAGAAGTCATAGCGGAATTGGTGTTCTTCCAGTTGTAACATAGATGCTAGTGTAGCCATAGCATCTGCAACTTTGTTTTCCATTCTTGGAATTTGTTGGAATGTGATGAAGATAAATTACTTTTTCAAATCTTATACCAGTTGTTTGTAAGGCATCAGTTTCTCATCTTTTTCTGATAATCTCCATTTACTTGGTTTATAATGAGCTAAGAGTCACCATACACGTGTAACTCTATGACTTTCCATTCCATAGCAAGCTTGAGTCTGTTCACTGATGCTTCATATTTTGAAATGTTATTTGTGCATGGAAACATTAACTTATATGCCTTAGGTATCTTGTAGCCTTGAGGAGTCATAAATAATACCCCTACTCTAGATCCTTGTTGTGTGAAAGAACCATCAAAATACATCTTCCACAAATATTTAGTTAAGTGCATGATTGTCTCATTGGAAAATTCTATAATCAAAGGTGTGTCATCTTGTAATGGTGAATTAGCTAGTTGAATTGCTAGGACTTTTCCTTTGATAGCCCTTCTATCCACATACTCAATATCAAATTCACTTAGAATCAAGACCCATTTTAATAGTCTTCCTTTTAATGTTGTTTTACTCAAGAGATATTTGAGAGGGTATATTTTTACAATAAGTTTTACTATATGCAAGACCATGTAGTGTCTCAACTTTTGTGATGCAAAAACAACCGCTAAGCAAGCTTTTTCAATGATACTGTATTTGAGTTCAAAAGACACCAAGGTCCTACTGATATAGTAGATAGTGTTAGAGTAATTATATGTCTACACTTATTAATTAGATCACTTTGATTTAATTAATTAAGTTATTTATTACTCTATTTTACTTAAGTTGTCTCTTAGGTGCATCATAATTAATATTTATATTAATTATTATGCGCAACCTAGCTTTTTACCTTTTTAGGGTTTTGTTCACCTTGTAGGTTGAACTCTTGTAATTATTTGTTAATTATCTTGGAATATAATTTCTCTCACACCGCTTGATATTTTCCAAGCTTTTCTTTTTGTCTCTTCAGCTTCCCTCTTGTAACACGTCATTTGCATGTAGGTGTTCTTGGAAAACTATGGATTCGTCTGTCTCAAATCTGACATGGTATCAGAGCCTCCCTGCTACTGCCTGGTCTAGAGGTCCTGAAGCCACGATTTGAGGACAAAAACCCACAGGTTCTCTAAGGTTTTCTTCTTCAATCTGGAAGAGACATTTTTTGGAGTGCTTTGAGCCAAAACGAACACCATCATTGTGCTCATAAGGCCCGGGAGATCAACTCTTCATATAAAGTTGGCCATATTTGGCCATAGTGGCTTCTGGAAAAAAAATTTGCCCCTCAAGGTTGTACAACTTGCTTCCCGAGGTGAAAATTCAAAATAAAATTAAAAAAAACACCCATTTAGGGTTATTTCAGGGTGCATCCGGTCGTAGCCCATTGCGCCGCCACCCTGACCCGCCCTGCGCTCGGCCCCCGCCAGAGCGCCACCCATAGGCCACCCGACAGCTACCGTCGGTGTAATGCCACTCGGGAGACACTGTAGTGTAGCCCAATCCCCACCTCAGCCAGCTGTCGAGCCACCTCCACCCGACCGCCACCGCCTGCACAATAGTGATGTCATATGCCAGAAAGTGACATCACTTTCCAACATCTCCACTTTTCTAGTGACTTTTTTAAATTTTTTGGCAACTGGAAATTTTTTCTGGCAGACAGTCCCTTGACGTGCAGACGGTCGTCAATTTTTTTCCCGGGCGCTGCGACGGTCATTTAACCGTCAAATTTTCTGTCATCTCTGTATTTTTCCAAAGAGCTCATTTTTGGAGGTGCAGTTGGTTTGTTGGGCATAACTTTTGCATACGGTGTCATTTTTCAGAAAACAAAATATCATTGAAAATCTCTTTCTGAGCCAGAGACGATGATGTAAGTCTTGTTTTCTGATTCGGCCATTTGAGTTCCTATTTTTAGCATCGAAGTAGAGGCTTTAGTTTCCTCCATCTCTACATTTTGCGTCCAGGTTTTCTCCTTGTTTTTTGTTCTTTCTATAGTTGTTTCTTTGGTGTACGGGGGATAGAATTATACATTATGGGGGGGTGCATTTTCCTTTTTGTAATTTACTTCAGAAAAGACCCTTCTACTTTCGTCTTCTTCTCTCAATGTCGAACCCCTCTGTGGCTCGGCTGACACCACATAACTATCACACCTGGAAAGCACACATGACCAGGCTCCTTATGTCATGTGGCTTATGGTCACATCTGAATGAACACCAACCTATTATGTAGCACCCTTCTGAGGTTCTTTAGGACAAAAACAAAATGGATGAAGCCATGGGCTTGATTGCACTGAATATCTCTGACAGTCTCCTGTTTCACCTGGATGGTTTGACCACTCCTCGGGCTATTTGGGGCAAGTTTGCAAATTTTTTTGGCACAGTGAATGAGTTTCGGGAACTTCAGCTTGATGCAGAGTTGACCACTTTGACTCCTACTAGCTTTCCCACTATGGAGGACTTCTTGATGAAAATAAAATCTCTGCATTCAATTTTGTAGGGATGTGGGAGGAACAAGACAAATGATGAGTGTATCTTCCTGATACTCTCAAAGTTGAGAGGATAGTATCAAATCTTTTCTTCCACTTTCTACTCCACTATGGATGCTTTGGGTGCCAGACACACCATGCCTTCCTTTGAGACATTATGTGATCGGTTGACATGGGAACATGCAAAGATCCAACATATGGATGCTTTTGGCTCTTCAAGCCAAGCATTATTTGCTCAGTCTTCACAAGGGAAACCAAAACAGAAAGCCAAACTGAAGAAATATTTAGTAGGCAGTGAGTATTCCTCCAAACCTGCACAGAAAATTGATTCCAAACCTCCAGCTAACCCTTCCAAGGGTAAATCTTCTTGGAAGTCTACTGAGTCTAGCTCCAAGACTAAGAAGAAATTTGTTGAGACCTATAGTTTTTGTGGCAAGGATGGACATCTTGTTTCTAGGTGTTGGAAACGTTTGGAGGCTTTAGAGGAAGCCATGCAGGTGTGTGCTAAAATGTTGACACACTTCTATGAATCATTCCATCCAAGGTTGCTCAAGAATGAGGCCTCAAATATCGACCCATAGCTCTTTAGTGATGAAGTGCAAAGGTGTGAAATGGAGGCCCTCAGATTGACCTAGTTAGTGCCTATGCAAGTACACCATGAAATGAGAGATTGAAATGCATGAAAATGAGATATACTCTATATGATAATAATGCATAAAAGAAAATTAATCTAAATGATAACAATGCATGACTAAATCTATGAAAGGAAATACAAATGCAAGATTAATCTATGAAAATAAATATGAATCTAATCTACATGAGGAGCCATGAATGCAAGAAGTAGACAAGAATAGAGAAGTTGCAATATCCAAGCTCAAATGCTCCTCCAAAATTGCTCTCCAAACCTGCAGCATAACTATGAAAAATATGATTTTCAAATGAGAAAAAAATGTCTCCTTTTAAAGAAAAGTGAACGATTGAGATTAAGAGGCAAAAATCAAAGGCTATGATTAAGAGGCAAAAAACCCACCACTTAGGAGGATGTGAAGAAAAATAGATTTTTATTTAATTTTCATTTAATTCATTTCCTTTTTTCAACAAATAAAGTGCTTTAAGTGGGGATTTTTATTTATTTAATTAAAAGAAGGGTTTTCTTTATAATTAAATAAATTAGAAATTTTTTATTTAATTAAATGGGGGAAATTGAATTTAATTAAATAAGAGAAATTTAATTAAAAGGGAGATTAAATCTTTTAATTAGATAAAAATGACCAAACCTTAGGAAATATTGAAATAATTGAATAATTGAATTAATTACAATTTGATCAAGGAAATTGATTTGAATTGAAAATATTCCAAAGCATTGATTTAGAAATTTGATAAAATGATAAAATGATAAATGGGGCCCAAAGTCTAGGCGACCATTTTAGCGTGCATACATTTGCCCCTCTTTGACTAATGTGTGGTCGACTCGGGAACACATGTAGTCAAAGAATGCAGTTGAAGTGTGAGGTTGACCTTGGATCACAAAACAACCTAGACGTGTGGTTGATTCAGGAACACATCAGGACAAAAATAAGCACAATTAAAAAAGACAAAGTCAACACCGAAATAAGTAATTGACATGCCAGAGATAAGAATCTCAAGAAAGACTGATATAATTGATAAAGCTGGATCAAAGATTAAAGTTTGATAGGTACTTCCCCCTCGTGATTAAAATCGAAATCAGATAGAGGAGAAACAACAAATTGATAAATTTGATCAAATCAAACTAAAGATAAGGTTCTTAATATAAGATGAAAGATATAAAGATCACAAAACCAAGGTAGATCATCAAGTATGAAAGATTATGCCCCAAAATTAAATTAGAAGAAAAGAAGTGGGGTGAAAGCGAATGGAAGATAAAAGTTTGGAAGAGGTGGAAAAAAATGGAGAGAAGAAAGAGAATTTGCCTCAAGAAATAGAATGCCCCCAAAATTAATCAATTGTTTAAGATAGAAAATTTTGATTGAGATCACGAAAGAAGATAAGGAAATGAAGATCAAAACGTGATCACAATTGATTAAAAGTCCACAAGAAAGATGAATGAAACCCTCAAACTCATAATGTAGCCTAAAAATGCAAACTAACATGAGGTCTAACAATGCAAGCTACATAAAAATGCAAAGGTGTACTTGCAATAGAGCAAAAAACATAGGATCTTGTGTTCATCATTCATTAGAGAATGTAAAGGAACTTATTTTCATCATTGGGCCATTATTAACAGACATCAGAAAATCACACAATCATCACTAGTCACAAGTGCAACTATGAAGATATGAATGTGATTTATATCAAAAACATCACACAACCATCACTAGTCACGAGTGCAACTATGAAGATATGAATGTGATGTATATCAGATTTGAAATGTGGAAAGATTATAACATAAGCATCAAAGACATAAAGGTCAAGATGACTATGATGTTAGCTTACCCAATTTAATATAGCAAAACCATGCTCGCATCAAGGCATAGAAGCCAGGATGACTAGAAGAACGGTTGTGCAAAACAATGAAGCATAAAGCAGGAAGCAGATAAAAAGATGTCTCGTGCCCCAAGTCCTCTAGCTATGCATCATGGAGAGACTTATTAGACAAGGACACTCAACAAAAATCAATAACAGTCAGCACAAAAAGATCATTACATAGCTCAAGCATTAAGTGTTGCGTTTAAAAATTTAAGTGTGTTAACTGAAACTGAGTTTTGAGGATAAGGATCGAATGGTTGCAAGCAGGTAAGACCACATGACAAAATGAGGTAAGACCAAACTGATAAGTGTTGAAAAACACTCGATGTCAAGGGTTGTATTGAAAAATACAGTTGGGTGGTGTTGAAAAATACCATTTGTGAGATGTCCTAAAGACTAACGCATCCAAGAGACCAAAGCTAATACATTTATGCCCCTAGACAAAGACAAAGACTAATTCCAGACCAAGGCAACAAGGACAAGGCATGATAGGGGTGCAAAGGCCTTAAGTAGCGCCCGTTTCCAAGTTTTCACCACTTGGATTTTATTACAATTTTTTCATTTTTTTCTTCTATTTTTCAGGACTTTTTATAATTTTTTTGAATTTTTGCTACCAAGGTGCCTGTTTCCAAGTTTTCACCAAGGCACTTTTTTTATTTTTTTGAATTTTTTGAATTTTTGATTTTTTTATATTTTTAGAATATATAATTTTTTTGAAGATACATCAAAGCACCTATTACTAGGTTTTCACTAAGATGATCATTTTTTTAGGACATTTTCTAATTTTTAGAATTTTTGACAATATATCCTTTTTTTTGAATTTTTTTAGGATCAATAAATATGTACAAAAGATGCCCCCAGACAGGATGGGCATCATGGATAGAACTTCTTTAGGTGCAAAACATTGATAGGATCAGGGAGCTGTTCTCCCTCCTCTGTAGATAGTAAATAAGCACTTGTCCCAAAAGCTGCTGTAATAATATAAGGTCCAAGCCAATTAGGTTCAAATTTTCCCTTTTGATCTCTATGCTGTTGATTCTTAGGATTTTCACGTAGGACAAGATCTCCTACTTGGAACTCTCTAGGGAAAACCTTCTTGTTGAAGGCTTTAGACATACAATTTTGATAGACCCTCATATGGTCAAATGATACTTGACATTTTTCATCTAGAAGTTCTAACTCTTGAAGTCTCATGGCGCAGTAGTCTTCATCTATAACTATACCATGGAGAGAAACTCAAAGTGAAGGAATCTCAACCTCCAAAGGTAACACTACTTCAGCACCATATGCAAAGTCAAAAGGAGTAGCCCCAGTAGGAGTATGAATACTCGTTCTATAAGCCCACAAAGCCAGATTTATCTGTAAATGCCAATCTCTACCATTCTTACACACTGTTCTTTCCAAAATCTTAAGAATGGTCTTGTTTGATGCCTCTGCTTGACCATTTCCTTGTGGGAAGTAAATGGAGGACCAATGTTGTTTAATCTTGAATTTCTTGCAGAGTTGTTTAAGGTCCTTATTTTTAAACTGGCCTCCATTGTCAATAATAATCTCAGAAGGCACTCCATATCGACATATGATATGGTTTAGAATAAATAGAGAAACTGTCTTGCCCGAGGCAACAGAAAGTGGGACAGCTTCTACCCATTTAGTAAAGTAATCAGTAGCAGTAATGATAAATTTGTGTCCACCTGATGAATTGGGATGAATTTGCCCAACAAGGTCAAAGGCCTAGCACTAAAAAGGCCAATGAGAAATAGAAGGAATAACCTCCCTACCTGGAACCTGTATCTGGTTACCATGTTTTTGACACTTTTCACATGACTTTGCAAAAGCTACTGCATCAATCTGCATTATGGACCAATAGTACCCCACCCTAAGCAACCTTCGGGCCATGGCAAGACTATTGTAGTGTCCCCCACAGATGCCCTCATGAATATCAACTAACGCTTGATCAGATTCTTCCTTTTCTAAGCATCTAAGAAGCGTTCCATCGAAACCCCTCCTATACAAATCACCAGCGATAAGGGAATGGTGAGAGGTGTTTCAGGTAAGATTTCGGCGTTCAAATCTATTAAGGGTTTTAGGTATAATGCCATCATGAAGATATGAGTAAATGGCACCATAACGGGATGAATCATGACCAACAAGGGTATAAATAATATGGATTTATTGGGAGTCAAAGATAGGGTGATGTAGCTCTTCCACCAGGAATTCAAATCTTGCATCATGTTGTTCTAACTGAAGAAGTGAAGCAAGTGTAGCCATAGCATTAGCTGCTTCATTTTCTGCTCTAGGGATTTGCTAAAATGTGACAAATGTGAAGTATCTTTTTAAGGAATCAACCATTTTATTGTAAGGTACCATCTTCTCATGTTTTGTTTGATATTCCTCATTAACTTGGTTGATTATCAGTTGTGAATCTCCATAGATGTGTAACTCTATGATTCTCCATTCTATGGCTATCTTAAGTCCATTTGTTAAAGCTTCATATTCAACAATGTTGTTTGTACATGGGAACAATAATTTGTAAGACTTAGGGATTGTGTACCCATGAGGAGAAACAAAAAAAACACCAGCTCCTGAACCGTTTTGCATAAAAGATCCATCAAAGAACATCTTCCAAGTTCTTTCAGTCATATACATAAGATGTTCATCTGGGAAGTCAACTTGAATAGGTGCATCATCTTTTAATGGAAAATCAGCCAATTGATCTGCTATAGCTTGTCCTTTGATTGCTTTTCTCTCAATGTACTCTATGTCAAATTCTGAAAGTACCATCATCCATTTAGCAAGTCTACCTGTGAGGGCAGCCTTACTTAATAAATATTTGAGTGGATCTATTTTTTTTATGAGGTGTATAGTATGCGCAAGCATGTTATGTCACAAATTTTGGGAAGCAGACACAACAACAAGGCAATCTTTCTCAATGCTAGTGTAATTAACCTCATATGAAACAAGAGTACGAGTAATGTAGTATATTGCTCTTTCTTTCCCATTTTCATCAAGTTGAGCAAGTAATGTCCCCAAGGAAGATTATGTTGCTGAAATGTATAAAATAAGAGGTTTCCCTAGGATAGGAGGCATTAAAATATGAGGATTGGCCAAGTACTTCTTAATTTGATCTATGCTCTTTTGACAATCCTCATTCCAAATACATTTGACTCCTTTATGCAAGTTCTTATTAAAAGGTTGAGCTCTATCTGCCAATTGGGAAATAAA
>MU228479.1:1235479-1249979 GCA_018584345.1 Thuja plicata
TTAGGAAATATTGAAATAATTGAATTAATTACAATTTGATCAAGGAAATTGATTTGAATTGAAAATGTTCCAAAGCATTGATTCAGAAATTTGATAAAATGATAAAATGATAAATGGGGCCCAAAGTATAGGCAACCATTTCAGGGTGCATACAGCAGGAGCATCACATTTCTTCTCCTTAGTCCACATCCTCCCCTGCAGGGAAAGGTCATGCTCTTACTGCACAAGCAACAATTTTTGTGCCCACCTAGATTTTGGATTCCAGTTCCTCTCACCACATGACTCACACTCAGTAGTTGGTCACCTCACTTGCTCCTTGTGTTACTTAATAGATTTCTATTGGGAACTCATCACATCTTTCAGTTTTGGGTTCTGGTTCTATTGCATTAGGTTAGGGTTCTCTTCAGGATGTTCTTTTTGTCCCTGACATCTTGACGAACCTATTGTCCATCTATCAGATTTTCCACTCTAGCTCTGGTAAGATAGTTGAGTTCTCACCACATGATGTGGTTATTCGGGACTTACATGATTCTGATTTGATTGTGGCTACTGGGAGTGTTGACTCTGCATACCACCTATACAGATTTGATGGATTTGAGACTTCTGGTGGTACAAGTTCCTATCTTATAGCACATGCAGATTCAGTGAGCAAACTTTGGCATGAGCGTTTGGGCCATGTCAATTACAGATATCTTCAGCAGATGAGCATGCAGGCACTTGTTCTTGGGCTTCCTCAGATTTCTTGCACTGATGGTGTTTGTCTAGGTTGTGTTCTTGGAAAACAACATAGGGATCCTTTTCCTCAGGGACGAGCTACTCATGCTTTGGCACCATTGGAGTTGATTCATAGTGACCTAATTTCATTTCCTACTCCTTCTTTTTTTGGTGCCAGATATGTGCTTACTTTCATTGATGACTTCTCTAGGCACACATGGGTGTACTTCTTAAAGTACAAGTTTGATGTCTTTGATTCATTTTGAGTCTTTAAGACATTTGTGGAGAAGAAATTTGGTCTTTCTATTTCGCAGATATGCACAGATAATGGGGGAGTATGTGAACCAAGCTTTCAGGGAATTTTGCTCTGAACATGGTCTTCAGCATCAATTTTTCAGTGCCCTACACCCCTCAGCAGAATGGTGTGGCAGAGAGAAAGAACATAACACTTTGAGAGATGGCTAATTGTATGATACATTCCAGGTCCATGGATTCATCTTTTTGGGTAGAGGTAGTCAATTGTACCAACTATATTTAGAATTAGATGCCTCACAAGGCAGTGCTACATATGACTCCTGAGGAGGCTTGGTCTCATATCAAGCCTAATGTATCTTCATTCTGAGTTTTTGGTAGTGAAGCATGGGTATTTATGTCTGATGCTCAAAGGAGAGCAATGGAGCGAAAGAGCTAACACCTCATTTTAGTTGGCTACTGCGAGGATATTAAGGCATACATGTTGTTTGATCCTGATTCCAAAGAGGTCCTATTTCGACGGGATGTCCATTTTGATGAGCACCTTCCTGCAGTAGATACCATGCTTCAAGAGTCTACTTCACTTACCACTACTCCCTCATCCCTTCCAATTTATTTTCAGGATGATGATCTTGGTGATCCCCATTTACCTCCACCGTCGGATCCTCCACAGATGTCTAGATGGGCTCATGTTACAGTTGAGGCTGTAGGATCTCTGGCTAGTGACCCTTCCACTTCCTGTCGCACCCGGTCTCATATTGCGGGTTCTAGCCTTCTGATTCATGCTATTTGTGGTGGTCCTCAGACATTTTTAGCAGCAACAAGACATCCTGAGTGGGACAGTGCTATAGAGGAGGAGTATTCTTCTTTGATGAAGAATCATACTTGGGATCTTTGTTCTCTTCCTAAGGGAAGAAAGTTAGTGTGATGCAAGTGGTTGTATCGTACTAAGTTTGTTGTTGATGGTTCTATTAATAAGTACAAGGCACATCTGATTACAAAGGGTTTTTCATAGGTTGAGGGCATTGATTACACTGAGACATTTTCCCTTGTCACCAAGATGAACTCTATTTACCTTGTCTTATCCCTCGTATCTTCTCAGGGATGACCCATTTTTTAGATGGATGTGAAGAGTGCATTCTTGCATGGTGATCTTAGTGAGGATATTTACATGGAGCAGCCTCAAGGATTTGTGTAGGATTCCTCCTTGGTTTGCAGACTTTGGCGTTCTTTGTATGGTTTCGAACAGGCCCCTCGGGCTTGGTATGAGAAGATGGACTATTTTCTACTTTCCACAGGCTTCACATGCTGCCATTCCAATCCTATAGTCTAAATTTAGCATCTTGAGGATGATATTATGATCCTTGTGCTATATGTTGATAATCTTCTCATCATAGGTAGCTCATCTTTGATGATTTAGGATGTTCAGTGCGCATTGATGGAGCAGTTTGAGATTACTGATCTTGGTCTGTTACACTACTTTCTTGGTCTACAGATTATTCAGTCCTCTACTGGGATCTTTTTTTACCAGCAAAAGTATGCTCTTGACATGCTTCAGCACTTTGACATGCTTTCTTGCAAGCCTACTCCCACACCTTTTCAGTCGGGTGTTACCTTGTCTACCTCTTGCACTTCGCCTTCAGTGGATCCTACATTGTATATGCAGTTGGTTGGTAGTTTGTTGTACTTGACACACACATATCTTGATCTCTCCTTTGCAGTTGGTATTGTCTCTCGGTTCTCACATGAGCCTCATGAGAGTCATTGGCAAGCTACCAAGCATATTTTGAGATACATTCAGGGCACTATTATGTATGGCATTTATTACACATCAGGGGCTCCTCACATTGTTGGCTTCACTAACTCAGAGTGGGCTGGTGATGTTGATGATCGGAAGTCTACTTCTGGATTTGTATTTTGTCTTAGCTTTGATCCTATCACATGGTCATGCAAGAAGAAGAATGCTCATGCACTTTCATCTACAGAGGCTGAGTACAAAGTTGCAGTGCATGCTAGTCAGGAGATTTTATGGCTTCAGGAGTTGATGACTGAGTTTGGTTTTCCTCCTGATCATCCCACTATTCTGTGGTGCGATAATTAGAGTGCTATTCACATTTCCTACAACCCGGTGGAGCATCAGTGCACTAAAAAAATTGAGCTTCATATGAATTTCATTCATCAGTGGATTTAGGATGGTTTTCTCACTTTGGAGTACATTCTCACTGATGCACAGGTTGCTGACATCTTCACCAAACCTTTTTCATCTCTGCGCTATCTTCAGTTGCGTTCTATGCTTGGGGTGATGAAAGTTGTCCTTGGGGGGTCTTCTTGAGGCCTTCCTTCCTTCATGTTTTTTTCAACATGTTTGTTCTATCTCTTTTTGGAGAGGGGTTTTTCCCACTGGGTTTTCTCCTTTGTCTCCGGTTTACAGAGATTTCCTTGTATTGGGTACCTGATCTGGCCTTATTGTCTGGACCCATTTCCTACTTTCATAGCTATGCTAGGTTAGCTTACCTCCTGAGCTTCACTTAAGGGGGGGTGTTAGAGTAATTATATGTCTACACTTATTAATTAGATCACTTTGATTTAATTAATTAAGTTGTTTATTACTCTATTTTACTTAAGCTGTCTCTTAGGTGCATCATAATTAATATTTATATTAATTATTATGCGCAACCTATATTTTTACCTTTTTAAGGTTTCATTCACCTTATTGGTTGAACTCTTGTAATTATTTGTTAATTATCTTGGAATACAATTTCTCTCACACCGATTGAGGTTTTCCAAGCTTTGCTTTTTGTCTCTTTAGCTTCCTTCCTGTAACAGGTCATTTGCATGCAGGTGTTCTTGGTGAACTGTGGATTTTTTTGTCTCAAATCCTACAGATAGCTCTTTCCTTTTTTTTTTCATCCTCTTGTGCTAGTAATACTCCAAGTGATGTAGTCGTAGATGAGATATAGAGTAGTAATGGTTTTCCATGAATAGGTGCCATGAGAATAGGAGGAGTAGCCAGGTAATCTTTTAATTACTTAAATTTTTTTTCACAATGCTCATCCCATTTGAATATGACACCTTTATGTATCAATTTTGTGAAAGGTTGTGATCTACCTACTAGTTGGGACATGAATCTCCTGATGTACTAAAGTCTTCCTTGAAGTGTCATCATTTGACTGATATTGCGAGGAGGTGACATTTCCATTATAGATTTTACTTTTTTGGGGTCCACCTCAATTCCTTTAGTTGATACAATAAACCCTAAGAGTTTCCCTTATTGGACTCCAAGTGCACATTTCTTTGGATTAAGCCTTAGTTGAAATTTCTCCATTTGATCTAGTATCTTTCTCAAGTCTTCAATGTCGGTTGTTCTTATTTTGGACTTGGCTAATGTATCATCCACATAGTCCTCCATGTTTTTGTGTATCATGTCATGGAAGATTTTTGTCATAGCTCATTGATATGTAGCACTAGCATTCTTTAGCACAAATGACATGACATTCCAGAAAAATGTTCCCCATGCGCATGTAAATGTTGTCTTTTCTTGGTCCTCAGTAGCAATCCTTATTTGGTTATAGCCCGAGAATCCATCCATGAGTGAATACATTTGATAGCCTACTATGAGATCTATAATCATATCAATATTTGGCAATGGGAAATCATCTTGAGTACAATCTTTGTTTAAGTCCCTAAAGTCTATGCAAATCCTGATAGATTTATCTATTTCAGAAACTGGTACCACATTAGATATCCATCCTGCATAAGCGACGACTCTTATGAATCCAGTTTTTAATAGTTTTTCCAGCTCTACTTTGACCAATAATGCCACATTTGGATGCATCTTTCTTAGTTTTTGTTTCACAGTTTTAATTCCAGGAGCTATAGATAAGTGATGCATTATTAACTCAGGATTGAGTCCAGGCATATCAGTGTAAGACCATGCAAAGTTAATCTTCTTCTCTTTTAGGAATTTAGTAAACTGTATCTTTTCTTCTTCTGATAAGGATTGTGTCAGGTGAACAAATTGAGGAACTTTAATTGTTCCCAAGTTAACTGGTTGTGATGTTTCTATCATAACTGAAGATCTTTCTTGAAAATGCTCAAGGAGGATATCAAGGATCTCATCTTTTGGTGCCTTTGAGATATTTTCACCATCAGATATGTCTTTTATTTTTACTATTTTAGAATATGATACTACCACAATGTGGTTTTCACCATCAGTTCTTTGTTTCTTTTTATTTTTCAATTTTTGATTAAGAAACTTGATATCCTCCTCTGTCATGTTCACGCTCCTTGCATTGGTGGGAGAAGGATAGGGTTCACAAGCATTTAGATATAGGCCAAAGTATAGTCATTGGGAAAGTTCATGATAGGATCAGGGTATGAATTGGTCCAATCAATTAGGTCAGGGTTTACCAAGGCTAATAATTTAGAGTTTTGTAAGGACAACATTACGTCAGCATCAAGACTATTCAAGACATACTCTGTTAAGTTAGCTTATATAATGTTTAGATCATTAAGAGTCAAATCATCATTATTAGGATCATTGTTAGTAATATGTAGACCTAACTATAGTGACTCATCAGTTGAGCTTTCTTATTATTCTCTCATCATATTGAAACTCATAGCTTGTATCCTTTGAATGCCCTCTATAGCTAGTAAAGCACCAGCATTTCCATCAATAATCCTAGGTAGTGGTATCTCATCTGATTCTAGGACAACAACAGTGTTAGGGGAAGTGTTAGAACTTTCTCCTCTCCCCAATAGAGGTGAAAATTTATGAATCACATCTACCTCAATTTCCATGGTAGCATCAAACATGTGATCCCATTCATAATCATGTGAATCTGTTATTTTCTCATCGGATCTATTTAAGAACTTAGCAATAGTAACTTGATGTACCCTATTAGCCATTTGTATATCAAAGTGTGGTAAGTCTAGGATATGTGAGATTGTCACAAATTGCCCCTAGTTAGGATGTACATCTTGTTGTTGGGGTATTTCTTCATGAGTTTCTTCTAGCTGTTGTATTTTTGGAGAGTCTTATGTTTCTTCCTCTAATTCTTGGACATCAGTTTGTGATAACAAAGGAACATGATGCTCTTATTGTGCTGCCAAAGTAGGTACATATCTTTCCCCTTGATATTTTGGATCCGCAGTACCAATGTGTAGTAATCTTTCATATGTATGTGGTTCAAGTGATGCTTCTTCTTCATCAGCATCACTTCCTTCATCAAAGATTGGACCATAACTTGAAGTGGGGTGTTCTGAATTTTATTTGAAACCTAACCCTATTTTGTCTTTTGTGTCTCTGAATTCCATGTGTATAGGTTCAATGAGTCCTTTTCCTTTATCTCCTAAAGGTCCCTTCCCTTTGTATCCCATTTGTTTAATAAGTTCATATCCTTTACCATACTTTTATGGGGATATCTCCACATGTTTTACCTCATTTTCTCTCTGATCTCCTTTATAGATCCAAGACAAGACTACTTTATCTTCTTTTTCATCCTCTTGAGAAGTAGAGGCTCTAACCATACCAGTTGGTTTGTGAATGTCTTGTTATTTTGATGCAGTAGGTGTGAAAGATGGGGAAGGTTTCCCATAAGATCTTGGAGACACGGGAATGTTATCCAATGATGGCGTCATGTCTAGTTTATATTCCCCCATGCTAGTTTCTTCAAGTTTTAGTGTCTTTCCAAAGCTTCTCATTACCATATCTTTAGAGGTTTTAGTTGCTGATTCTTTTGGGAATTCCTTATTGTGAGGAACCATACTGGCTTCTTTAACATTGTTGCAAGTGTAGCTTGAATCTGCAGGAATTGTCACTTCCACCCTATTATGTGGGAAATTAATGCATTGATGGTAAGTAGATGGTATTGCTTTTATTTCATGTATCCAATGTCTCCCTATTAATATGTTATAGGCCAATGGTAGATCAAGAACTTGAAAAATCACATTGCATTCAATTGGTCCTATTCTAATTGGTAAAACAATGAGTCCTTTGGATGAAGCCTTGATAGTTATCTTACTTCTTGAATCAATTGTTTGTTCTGAAAAAACCAATTTCTTGATTAGACTGAGAGTACATATGTTCAACCTTGCGCCTCCATCTATCAATACACATTTTACATGGGATTTGTGAATCAAGACTTCAATGTGAAGGGGTTGTTTGTGTGGATGAGTCAAGGACTTGTCATCTTCTTCTTAAAAGGAGAGGTAATGTGGAGTTGATATGTGATTGACCATTTCCTGGAACTTGTCTACATTAATGTCTTTTGGGACATTTGCGTAATTTAGGTCTTGTTCAAGAACTTCCCTATGCACTGAAGAGATCTTTAATAACTCAAATATAGAAATTTGATCTGAGGTCCTTTGCAATTGGTCTACCAAGTTATAGTTTGCAGATGGTATAGTAACTATGCATCTTGTCATCGTTGGTTTAGGAATTGTTACAACATGTGCTTTAGAGGATGTCACTTGCTTATATGAGGAGTTAACTCCTTTAATCATGACTTGTGCTTGGCTTCGAGTTACCACGTTCGAATGTGTTAATTTTTCTTTGGCACCTTTAATAATGATCACATTGATTGATTCACTTTTTATGTACAACATGTTGATCACATTATCGTTATGAGAGTAGGTGTAATTGAATTCATTTCCTTTTCCTATAGAAGCTTCCCCTTTTTTGTACTTAGGGAATGGTTTGTTATATGTTGTGTGATATCCATTAGTGGTATGTCCTTCCACTTTGATTTTTCCTTCCTCAATGAGATCTTGTATAACATGTTTGAGCTTAACATAGTCAGTAGTTTTATGTCCTTTATTCTTATGAAAGATACAATATTCATTGTCATTCCACCACCTTGATTTAACTTCTAGTTCCCATGGTTTAGAATCCAGTATTATGAGGACTTTTTTTATCCAAGAGAGTCTTCAAAACCGTCTCAAGAGGTTCTCCCAATGGAGTAAATGTTCTTTGAGGTCTAGATGTCCATGGTTTACTCTTGTTGGTATCATTGTTTGCTCTTGGTATTGTGGTTGTTACCTTAGCTTCTTTGCTTTCTTTTAATTTGTTTGTTAGATTGAACATAGTTGGTTTAGGGTTTACATTGGATTCTTCTACCACTCTATCACTAACAACATTCTTGTTCTTGTTCCACCATTTAGGTTCATTGTTGTAGTTGTTAGATTTATTGTCACTTTGGAGTGTGATTTATCCTTTCTTGACCATAACGTCTTTGACATGAATAGCATTCTTGATCATTCTATCAAAACTAGGTGAATCTTTAATTTGTAAAGCACAGTTCACTTTGGGTACCAAGTTGTTGGTAAATATTTCCATCTTTTCAGATTCGGTTATTGCTCTTGAGTACTTTGCAAATATTCTCCACCACCTTTGTAAAAAGTGTGTAAAGGATTCACTCATTCTTTGTTTCATGTTACAAAGATCCATCATGGTTACATTATGGTGTATGTTGTAGGAGTAACGTTTAACAAATTGTTGGATTAACTCCTCAAAAGATTGCACACTTGGTGTGAGTTTGGAGAACCATTCCATATCATTTCTGCCTAGACTTCCCGAAAATAGCCTCATTAGATAAGTAGGTTCATGCATGTACTCTATGATTAGAGTGAAAAATTCTCTAACATGGTCATGTGGATCTATTTCTCCCATGTACTTGTCATATTTGGGTCTTTTCATATTAGGAGGAAACAAAACCATGTTTATACTCTTATTGAAAGGAAACAGACATATGTGTTCCAAAGGGTATTTTTTTGTAGGTTTGATCTTTTCTTGATTCAGTGTCGCAAGTTTTGTTTGCATCAAGGTTAATTGCTTTGTGAGGATTGAAATAGGGGTTTGTACCTCTTTTTCCTTTAGTATTTCAACATCATAGTCTTTGGGAAGTTTGAATCCAAGAGAAGCCAAGTGTAGGAAGTATTTCTCTTTGTCTTCACCAATGATCTTTTCCAAGGTCTTTTGGAATTTTATACTTTGTTTGAGTTTGTTATACTCCTCTTCTATTATGTCTTCCACACTATTAGAATCAAACAAAGGATAGCCATGATTTCTTTCTTCTTCATGTCTTTCTCTATTGTCATGGTCTTCGCTAGATTTGTCAAAAGTTGCACTCCATCCTTGATGAGGTGCTTCCATTTTGGGTGATATTTGATCAAATAGGGGATTGCGAGATGTCTCTCCTTGTTGAAACTTGAGTAATCTAGGAGGTCTCTCTAATTCATCAGCAAGGTATTGATTGTATCTTGTGTTAACCATGAGAAAAGGGTCTTAACTTCATCAAAGGTTTTCCAATTATGTCAATAGGATGTCAAATTGTCCAAGTAGTGAAAGAGTGTTTGTGTTTGTGTGAATCCAATGTTAGAGGGTTAGAATGCCCTCATAGTGAGTTTGGAATCAAGATATTTTGGTAAGTGAAAAGACCACACATTTTGGGACCAATTGTGAGAATCCAAAAGGACATGCAAGGTAGACTTCTAAACAAGTTGTGAAACAGTGATAAGTGGACCAGCAAGAGCAACAGGACCAGATTAAAGAGTCAAAAGGGTATCCAAAAATACTGAGTTTCTCTAGGTGATACGTGTGCAATTACCCACTGTCCTAGATGCGACTCCCCAAATGCGAGCTTTGAAATACAAGATGCGAGCTTATGCAGACAAAAATGTGATCCTATTTCCCACATGCGATCCAGGATTTACCAAATGAGATGAAGTTCCCTGAATGTGAGCCTATGCAACCAAATGTGATTTGAAACTGACCAGATGTGAGCCTCTGATGGTTTTGCAATTTTGATGTTAGCTTGTCTCAAAATTCATGAGATTTTGTCTGATAACAAGGTTTGTCTGAGACTTTCCAAAGAGGTATTGAACAACATGTATGTCAGGGATTGAAATTTGTTGCTTATTTTGAGGATTTTATATTCTTAGTGAGTTTTTAGGACACATCAAGAAATGTTCATTAAGGTTACAAAACATATCCCTATTCCCTAGATTCTAGGCATAGAGTGAAAATCTTTGCTCGTAGACTCAGGTACACACTCACATGCTAATTAGAATACAACCATCACCAAGCACGCAATATCTCTAGTCATGATGTCATATTATCCGACTCCAAATGCAAGTGAGGGCACAAAATGATGAGTATCTTGGGGAAATTACTATTTTTCTTGCACAAAGATTATCACCCTTTTAGAGATAAACTGGGTTGGTTTGACTACAAGTGTTGTTTAATTGTGGGCATCCATTTGTAATCCTCCCCCATAGAATTTCACAAGGCAAAATTGAGGTGTATAGCCCTATGAGTACTCAATTGTGTGTAGTCTCGCAAGCAAGATTCAAGTGGCTCCACTCTACACACACTTAAGCATGTTCAAGGAATGATATTGAAATTCTAAGAACAAAACTGACTACGTCTTCTAAGGCTTTGGCCTACAAGGAAGCATATTGATTATAGTGAGTTGGAAGGGTTGGCGTAAAACCTTTCCTCACTTGGGTCATTCCCATGAGATTTTTTCCTCAATTGGCAGGCCCTCTAATGTTTTGAAAGCAATTACAAAGGATTGGCAACTTAGGAGTCTAGATTTCTGATTCTTCATAAGAAGAAGATAATACTCTCCTGTTCCATGCCATTTTCTCCCACAAGCACATCAAACATGTTCATTTCCTCAAATTTTATAACTCAAAACTCAGTCCCCCATGACAAGTTTTTGATTCTTCCAACTTGGGAAAAAGATAAAATCCTCTAGTTGGACTAAGTAATGTGTTTAAATTTGATATTAAGTGCCTATTGTAAGAATTGACAAAACATGTAAGAAAAATTTGTTTGTTCAATTTCCCCAATTTAAATGAGTTTGCTTGTTTAATTACTTTCAACTTTAGACAATTTGCTTGTTCATCTCCCTAAATTCTTATCAAGTGTTAAATTGACTTTTGAGTTTTTGATTTTCCTTAAAGGAAAAGAGCATAATCCTCTGATCAATTTACCAAATGAAAAAAAAATGTACTTAAGTTTGAAATCTTGCAAAAAGAAGAGTTAAGTTGAACGATTTGGCAACCTGAAAACCATGAATTAGTAATTGATTTCCAACTTTTTAACAAAAAATTATCTTACAGCAACCTGCAAGAATTTTTAGGCTACTTAAAATACAGAAACAGTCATGGTTAGCAGATTAGTGGTTAGACTTTTAAATTTTGCAAATAAACCAACCAAATGCTACTGTATTTACTAAATACAAGCCTAGAAATCCTGTATGCAATTAAGGATACTAGAAACAAGCCTTTGAAACTAAAGGCGATGCAGGAATTACCTAATGTGATCTTTCATGGGATGTGATTTGGGATTCACTAGATGCTATTTTTGAAATCCAAGATGCGATGATCTTTCCCAGATGTGAGCCTTTGCAACTAAAGGCAAACTTTGGTCACTAAATGCAACTCTATACCTGAAAACAAAGAACACAAATGAGTGAAAATAGACTTAAAAAGGAGAAATCTGAGGATTTTCTCCATGGTGGGCGCCAAAAATGTGTGTGTATTTTGTGGACCTGCAAGCTGCAATACAACACTTCAATATGTCATTATATTAGTGATAAAAACATGAAATAACAAAGCAAAAGCACATAGAAATCACTAAAACTGACATATTGCTTCCTATCTAAGAAGAGTTTGATAAATGCTATAATTCGCCCTCAAATTATGCATAAATCAGTGACACATTCATGCTTAGAATGGAAGATTCAATTAAAATGCAAGCTAAATGCTAAATTAAAGTTCATTTTAGTTCTCCCAAATGAAAGATTATGACAATTATAAGAATATTGAGCTAAAATGCATTAAGAAATTAGGACAACATAAGTTTTCAAATGAAATTCTAAAATTTAGGGGCCTATTGAGCTCAAAATTCATTTCTTTTATAGAAGAATTTGAGGAATGAGAGGTCAAGATTGATTTGTGAAGAGAGGTGGAGATTGAATCTTTGGTGATCCATGTGAGGTGATCCAAGTGATTTAACTCTCATTGGCTAATGGATTGACTTTCCATTTTGCAAGTGAGGAGTTGTAACTAGGAGATTAAATTGATTTTAATGAATTATGCCAATTAATTGAGTAATTGTCTTGACATAATTAAGGGTATGATCACACTTAGGGAAAATAGGGTCTCTAGTTAGAGCAAACCAAATTAGGGTGGTTAAAATTCCTTTGTATTTTAACTTGTCCTTTGATCCTTTAAGGTCTTAACCCCACCTCAATTTCCTAGGGTTATACCTTCAAGCTTGCATTTTCCAAGATTTGCAAAATTCCAAAAAATCCAAAAAAATAGCTTGCATTTTGTAGTCCTTAGTTTGAATTGCATTGAAAATACCAAAAAGCCAAAAATATAGTTTGAATTTCATATTCCTTAATTGGAATAACTTTTATTTCATATCCCTAAGTTTCATATAAGTTGCATTAATCATAATCATTCAAAACTTTCAACAAAAAAATAATAATTACCAAATATAAGTTGCATTTTGCATTTGTCCTCATATCCTTAGGTGCATAGTCATAAGATATGATGCTAGTTGAAACAATGTTCTGAGGTTCTTCAAGACAACAAAATCAAAGTATCAATCCAATTTTATCACCAAGAACCCTTGATCAATGTCCAAAACAAACATGATGACTTGGCATTATTGGTATCGTAGAGAAGGTGACCCTCTAATTGAATGAGCCTCACCCAAACATCAACATTCCTACTCTCATGGGACCATTTCATTCCAATAAAACAACCAATCATGTAAATTTATTTTATGCATGTTCCAATATTTGGACCAACCATACAATGTCCCAACAAATGTCATCCCTATTTCTTCACCACCGAAGGAAAAATTGGCTCAAGAGATAGAGATTTTGAACCAAAAAGTGAAAAAGATTGAAAAGAGTAGACCAAGATGTCCAAAATAATTCCATGACAAAATGAAAATATTGCACAAGTTAACATACAAAATATCATTACAAAATTATACATACCAAATCTCATCTCACAGTTAAACACAACAAACCAATTTAAAACAATAGACACAAGTTTCAATCAATTGTCATTTGATCAAATTTCATTCAACCAAGTCCCAAATGAAACCTTTTAACCAGAGCATGACATAAGTAATCTAGTACCACCACCTAATTTTGAACCAATCTTCATTCCAATGCAATCAAGTATCACTCAAGCAATCACACAACCCCTTGTGCCAATTATGAAAACAAGTCAATCCCTACCAAGGTCACAAACAATTTTGCCTTCAATCACATCATGTGACATTGAAGATCCTTTTATACTCTCAAATAAACCACCAAGGTTTCTCAAACAAACACATTTTCAAACATGTCATCCTTTGAACATCAATCAAGCATAATCATTGAGAAACCTATTGTACCACAAGTTCAATTAAAAAATGTTTTACAATATGAAAATATATATGTGGTATCATCAAAAAGACCACCCAAGCAATGAAAAACCTTATCTAAAGCTTTCAAGAGTTTGATCCAAAAATTGGCCCATGCATAAGAAATTATTGATGAATGTAATCAAAATAAATTACCTGTGTCTATAAATGGCCCGTTCCAAGATGATCATATGGATGGTACACCTACATGCCATGAATAAATTCTCCCTCAAGAAGCATCCATGTCTCCCACCATTCCTCCATCCTCTAAAGATTCACAAGAGAAATCTACACCATCTCCATCAAATGAAGCATCCAATGATACAATTTATCAAGGGCTATCCATAGAAGAAATATAGCTAATCCATTTCTTGATATAAATCCCATTCTTAATTTATAAGTATTAGATCCAATTCCACCATGTGCTCCATTTCTAATAGATTCCATTCAAGATATTTCCGTGCAAATTCCATCTTTCTCATGCCAAAACATTAATTCCTTCCCCAAATCCCCCATGCATATTCCATTTCATACTGATCAAATAGCATCCTTGGGTCATTGGAAACCTTGCATCACCCAAAAATATTTACCTTTTAGTTTGCTCTTAGTTTTGTTTCATTTAGCAGTTTCGTGTTTCTTGTTGTGTTCCTTGGTTTTAGATCATTTGTTGTTGTGAACCTAAGGGTTATTTCTAGACATCATTTTTTACCTGTGTCTGGGTTTACACCTCATTTGGATACTTCCCTATGGAGATATTAAAGATTCTTGGTCAGTTCTGTGTGTTCTTCATGCTCTAACGGTCAGTTGAGGTTTTCTGAACTCATGAAGCAATTTACCACTCAGTGAAGCTTGGTGACCCATACCCTAATGTTCCTGGATCTTTGGAAAACATCTCTCTTGGATTGCACATCATTTCTACATCTTGGCATAAATATATTTATGATTTGGGTCCTAAACTATATTGTGGTATTATGTGTCTGATGTCGAATGTGGACCTCTCTATTCAACACAAACGCAACATAGTCATTACACAATCAAAGAACTCACAAAGACAAACATGGATTGTTTGCTCTGCAAGCGTGATTGAAGTGACCTGTTGCC
>MU228479.1:1260808-1273818 GCA_018584345.1 Thuja plicata
AAATAGCACATCCCTAAATCTAAGGCATGGTTAGTGCCTAAAACCTAGCCTCTAAAGGCCAATTTCGAAAATGACATCTCCCTCCTAAATATTGGTTTTAATAAAGGATATAAATCCTTTTTACATTTCTTTACCAACATTTACATTGCAAAATTTATTTAAAATTTTAACCAAAAATGCATAAAACCCCACCCCTATCGTATTTCCTAACTTAGATAGAAATCTAAGTGTGAACTATTGCAAAGTGGAGAATTCGACATGACCCTCAATCCACTTGCAATGCATTTGAAAGAACCGATGGGGATAAGAATGAAAGGTGGCATGTTTGGTTTTTGAGGCTCAAGCTGGCACTGTCATGCATTGAATGCCCTCTCTTCTTGGTAGACTCCAAAACAATTATTCCATTTTACTTGGCATTTGTGTTTTTGTTCTCTTGAAGCTTCTCAGAGAAATCTCAGGGAAATGAAACCCTAAGCTTCCTGTAACTATGAAGGAGCTCGGCTTGACTATGAGAATCTTCGATTGCTACTGGACTTGAGCCTTCATCTATTACTTCCTTTGTGTGCATCTTTGATAGAACTTGGCATTTGTGTTTGTCTCTCCATCAGTGAACTGTAAGTTTTTCTTTGAACTTCCTGTTGATTTTGCAATGAACTACAAAGTTCAAGCATGCATTCCTCCTTGTTAACTGTTTGTTCCACTGTTGCTTTTGATATACTCATAGTTTATGAGTTATAGTTGTATCTTTGTTTTCAATAGTTGAACTTGTTGTTTCATTCCTTTACTTTGCATTACTGAAGGTTCTCTTTTATTGAACACGAGCCCATATCATGCTTTATGGCATCCATCATTTGTATCTCTGTTGAACTATTCCTTAGCTTTCATCTGCTACTTTTTTGGCTTGTCACCGCGGCTTCATGGATTCATGCACTATGTTTGTTGTTCCCAATTTTTATATGGGTTTGATTCAATACGGCTCCATGCATTCTTTTGAACTCACTGTTGTTTATCTTATATTTTGCACATGCGGGTTCAAAAGTTTATGAACCCGAGCTTTGTTCACTAAAGTTCACATGCCATATGCAGTACTCACTGTTGTTTATCTTACCATACTGTGATTTTATTTTGATATACTCACTGTTCTCCACCCGCGAGCTCACCATTCTGTGACTGTTATCATGTTGTGATTGTTATCACCTGAGCTGGGTTTATGACTTACCATCATCTGCGGGTTTGAAGTGTTGTTGCCTTCATTGATATTCACTGTTGGTATAAATGAGGCTTTCATTGTGACCAATGATGTCAATCTCAATTTTTTTACTGTTACTAATAATGTCAATTACATTATTAGTAATAGTCAAACATTCGATCTCCTTTTGCTATATGGGTTCGAAAGTTTGTGAACCTGAAACTTGTTCACCAGAGTTCATACTGACAACTGTAAATACATTTGAAGCACTTTATGATATTTATGACTAGCATAAATATAAACTTGCTTATAAAACAATAACAGTCATTGTTCTACTATTGTCATTTCATTATTCTTTTGAAATCATGACTGTTACTGGTTTATAAACAAGTTCAATAGTTACTTAAAGGAAAAGAATCCCTTTACATCTTAATAAATGGAATACCAGTAAGCAGCATGTGGTCATTTTCTGAAATTGACATGAAACTTACTTCTCATATTGATGAAATCTTGAATTACTGTCAACCATATCCTTATCAATTTTAGCATCAACCTCAGGATATTCTGTTGATAACATAGAGCACCCAAATTGTTGACTCTCTTTTGCTGACATGAATAAAACCTTGTGTAATTAACAGCTATAAACATGACGAGTTGATGAACTTTCTACTTTGCAATTCATACATGATGAGTTTGGCCAAGCTGACAGTTACTCTAGGAAACCATGAAAACACCTCTTAATGACTCACTAAAGTTGCAAGGTTATGAGTGAAAAATGTTTTAAAGATATAATCTGTTAAAACACAAAACCATTACATCTTTCACTCATAACCTTTGCAAACCTTAAAAGATGATTATGACTGGGAGATGCTTAACACACCTTCTTATTTCCACAGTAGATAAGTACTCTGATCTTTATGATATTCTTCTACTGGTTACAGATACTCTGTTCCAGTCAATACATATTTTTCATTTTATGTTTAGCTTGTATTTTGTAGCTTTGTCCACTATAAATAATTCACATTGATACTGAATCTACACTTTAATATGATAAGTACAACAAGATGAAAATGGTTTTTTTTTTTTTTTTTTGTTAATGAAGTTCGAGCACGGGCTCATGACATCAAAAACATCAAAATGTTTAACTAATGAGGTTCAAACACGAGTTTGTGACACTCAATAAAACAAACTGTAAACACTTTATGATTTTATGACTTTAATCTTGAAGCACTCTTTTGTATTCAGCAACAAATATGTTTATGATTTGAAAATGTACTTTGAAACAGTAAGGACATATTTGTACCAATGTTTATGCATCACCATTTGTGTCTTGAACTGGAAAGTTGGCGTTTCTTGTAGCATTATTTTGTATTCAAACCAGCTTGATTTGCATCTTTGACAATAACTGAATGTGAGCACCAGTTAGTTGTTATCTGCAAGATAATCTGTTAAGTTTTCAAATAACATCATGGCACAAAATACATTATCTGAAAAAGGTTTCTCAGTTTGAAGACATACTAAGTCCCTTTAATTTAGATACCTGGTTAATAAAAAGGATGACATACGCCACAATGATCATTAGTAGTAAAAGTTTTCATGTATGAAACAAGTCCCTTTAACACTACCTTGCAGTGAGTGTTAGTGTACATTTCCTTATTTCATTTAATTTTCTAGATTGATGCAGAATTGAAAACTTGATTGCTACAGTATGTTATTTGATTCGCATGTATTGCTTAGATCCATTAGGATCTAATCATTCTCTTTCTTTCATGCAGATGGAGACCTAGAAGACTTAGATGCAGATGGAGACTTGGAAGATGAAGACCTATATGCAGATGAAGACCTAAAGATGAAGACCTAAATGTAGAGACCTAGAAAACTACTAGCAGACTCAAAGACAAGACAAGGCAATGCATGGGACCCCTATTCCATACTTCAATCTTTCTTTTCAATTCTGCAATGTACTCTAAATATTGAATTGAAATATCAAACAAGAAAGGACATTTGCATACTACATTCAGTATGAACGCACAATGTAATGATCATTGATAAATTTTGAATTTTGCAATACTTGATCAATACTTAGAGTACAATAATGATATCTAGAATGAACGCAATAACGACATGTAAACTAACAAAACCTGCAAGGCAGTGTTAATTAGACAAACAAATACAACCTTTTCCTACTTATGCTTATTGTATTGTATGCTATATTTTTTGAGTAACAATTATCATTCCTGATAAGAGCACATTGTAAAGTGGGGATTTGTGGAAAAAAGAAAAGATCTATATGGTGGTGATTTGTATCAAGTGGTATGTATATAAATAGAGTAACCCTCTAAACTTGTGTTTGTTCTAATTTCTATAAGGGGTTTGTGCTCTTGGGGATGGGTGTTCCTAAATTTTTAAGGGGTTGGTGTTCCTAGGAATGGGTGTTCCTAAATTTTAAAGGGGTTGGGGCTCCTGTGAATGGGAGTTCCTAAAGTTTTAAGGGGTTGGTGCTCTGAGAGTTTCTAAATAGACATAATAAAAAGGATTCTTATAGTGGTATTTTACACTACAAGGGTTTTCCACTCAAACATCTATGTAACATGTCATGATTATGTGTCTTTTATGCTTTTCTGATGAAAATGCATTCTAATGATATACATTTTGTTTATTATGTTGCACATGAATTAAAGTTACAAAGTTGAAGTATTAAGTTATTAAATTTTTTTTAAAAATCGATCATTGATTCACCCCCTCTCAGTGATCCTGGTATTCTAACAACATATCCTTCCTATCTAAGATGATCCCCTTCCATATCAAGAAAAAAGTGTCCTTCCAAGTCCCATTTACCTTCCACTTCCAAAGTAATATCATGACTGCCCTTTCATTCTTCCTAATAAATCCATCCAAAGTGAAGATTATAACACCCTTAAAATGGAGTGAAATTATCCCTTGTCAAGTCAAGATCAAAGTGTCCCTTCACCTTCATGTTAATTACAAGATTCCATCACCCCTTAACATCCTCCTCAAAATCCCTCCATCCCTTCATCTCCATGTCATAATCCTCCATATCATCTACAAGATCCTATCCTACCAAATTGTAATGTCATTTCTCTTACTCCATCACATGATCCCATTATTCCTCCTGACCCCCCTCATGAGCCCAACACATTTTTGTAAGTTTTTCATGAGCCCCATACATATCAAAGAGATTCCTCCAGTTTCATCTAGTCCAATCCACTTCATAATCTTATTGTTTCTTCCATATCACATCCACCTCAAAATAAACTTATTCCTTGTAGCAAGTATCCCGCTGGTTAAAGGGATCATTATCAAGTCAAAGGGTTAGGCCTTCACAAACAAGGTAAATTATAAACCTTTCATATCAAAGTTAATTTGGATGGTCAGTGAATCAATTATAAAATTCACTCTAAATACATTGGTATTCCTACAAATTCTAAATCCAAACATATACCTTCCCCTTCACCCCTTCCATCCATATTAGGTCCATATATTCCTCCCTTCACTAGCTCGCAGCCCACTTATCCTTTCCAACATGTAGGTAAAAAAAGGTACACATATTTGAGAACCTTTCATCCATCCAAAATACCTCCATATCATTCTTATCCATCCATGAACCCTATTCTTTTTCCAAGCAATTTGGATTCCAAACATAAAATACATCAGTTTAAAAATCCACATGCAATCAAGAATCAACATGTCCAGTCTAATCGACATGTAAAAATAAAGATCCAAAAAGAAAAAGAAATATCCGAAAGGTCACAAAGGTAAATTAAGAAAAAATGAAATTCAAAAGTTATATGGGATCCCAAGTCCCTTATGCAAGCAATGCATTCCAAGAAACCAGGAAAGAATGAAAAACAAGATCTATGTGGATTCCCAAGTAGCTCCTTGAAGCATAAAATCCCAAAGAAAAAACAAATTTGGAATAAAAAATTGCTATCCCTCCATCTAAATGTCTCCCACATTTCAAATCCATTTTGGGTCATTATGTCCCAAAATTTATATCCATTCCTCCATCAAATCTAAAATCTCATTTTCCTCCATCACTCCATCACACCTCAAGGTGTGTGCCAATGTTATTCTTTCCCTCATTTCCATTCAATCAAAACCAAGTCTTCTCACATCCCCTCTATTATCCAACATGTATTTTCCATCTTTTCATCCGACCTATCCAATAACTTCCCTAAATCCTTATCCCACTTGATCCAATCATCCATGTTATATCCCTTTTTCATTGCCCTAGGTCAACATCTTTGAGCATACGATAAATAGCTATGGTCCATTATTACATGTCCTTCAAGATAACCACCCAAAGAGAAAGATTATCGATTCATTCATCCATGTCATATCATGCATACATTATCTTCCTAAACTGTCCAAAATTCAAAAAGTCAAAAAGGCAAAAAAAAGCATTCCCTTGGTGAAAACCTAGCAAACAGACATCTTGGTGACACAAAAAAAAACTTTGTTGCCATGATGAAAACTTGTCAAATAGGTGTCTTGGTGACATTTCAAGAGAAATAATTTCGTTCATTAGTGAAAACATGGTAAATAGGCGCTTTGGGAAAGTATCATGACGAAAACCTAGCAAATAGGCTTCATACACAATTTATGAACTTCTTGCATTCCATACTTGTGGAAAAATTTCATCCATGCTTTCTTATCCTATCATGCCCCTATTATTTCCTCCATTATCCTATGTCAGTCACATCCCTTATCCTATCGACATCCATATTCCCTTTTTCCCAAATTTGATCTTGACAAGGCAAGGGATCTCCCTACAAGCATCGCATGTCATATATGCTTTACATTGTCCACATCACTATAGTCCATATCACAACCTTATTGTAACCTTTAGTTTATATCCCTTATCTTTCCCAATATTCATCTTTCTTATCCTATCCATATCCTATTGGTATCCTATCCAAATCCCTCTCTTGATCACGGTATAAAATAAGGACATAAGATGCAAAACATGTTTTCAAAAAACCTCTTGACATGTCCATTCCTATGCATCGAATACCATCAAAGGTACAATTTAATTACCTTATCCTTTCATGTCCAAACTCTTAGCTTAGAAAAAACTCATTATCTCATTTTGGGGTAGTCCTTGGCATCCAAAGAGTATGGACATGAAAGGATAAGGTAATGAAATGGTGCACTAGATGGTATTATATGCACAAGAATGGACATGTCAAGAGGTTTTTTGAAAACATATTTTAAATTTTATGTCCTTGTTTTATATCATGATCAAGAGAGGGATATGGATAGGATACCAATAGGATATGATAGGATAAGGAATACCAATATTGGAAAGTTAAGGGATATAAACTAAAGATTGTGATAAGGTAGGTGACATGGACTAAAGTTTGTGATAAGATAAGGGATATGGACTAGAGGAATGTGGAAAATGTAAAGTAGATATGACATGTGATGCTTCTAGGGAGATCATTAGCCTTGTCAAGATCAAAGTTGGGAAAAAGGGATTACATGTTTTTCCAATCTAAGGGTTTGGACATGAAAGGATAAGGTAATGTAATGGTGCACTAGATGGTATGAAATGCACATGAATGGACATGTCAAGAGATTTTTTGAAAACATGTTTTGCATTTTATGTACTTATTTTATACCATGATCAAGAGAGGGATTTAGATAGGATACCAATAGGAGTTGGATAGAATAAGAAAGATCACATACTATGAAAACTTTGGCCTTCATCTATCTACCACTCCATCCATCAATCTGTAATATCCTTGCCTTGCTAGACACTAGGGAAAATTCACTACATCTTTATCAAGAAAATATTAAAGTCCTGAAAAAATTCAAAAAAATTGCATATGATCTTGAAAGAAATTTAAAAAATCAAATATGATCCTTAAAAAAATCCATAAAATTTGAATAATGGCCTAAAAAAATCCATAAAAATTGAATAATGTCTTGAAAAAACTCTAAAAATCAAATATGATCCTAAAAAAAATCATAAAAATCATAAAAAAAATCTGGAAGAAAATCTTAAAAATTGCAAAACATCTTGAAGAAAGAACTAAAAAGTCAAATATTTCTATTTCATCAATAAATCATTCCTCTTGCCCAAGATAGATATCAGAGTAGACGCGGACTAAAGATTGGTAAAATAAGACACTTAATTAAATCACACATCAATAGACAATCAATCCAATCAAGTCAATAATCAGGCTGATTGAACTTGTCCTATCATTCAAACAACATCAATTGATCCTTTATGAGTCATCATTTCTCTTATATAGGGTGTTGTATACTCAAAACTAGATGGTATTTGTCTTAGATAGGGTACTTCATTCCTGAAACTAGACATCATCATCATCATCAAACAAACTATCAACTTTGACAATAAGATCAGAATGGTTGTTGCCTTGCTTGGTTCAGTGAGTCTTATCTTTTATTGATTTATCTTTGGTCATGTTCCTATAGTACTCAAGGATATCCCCAAGTGATTAGAGTGGATAGAATGGATCATGGTCATTTATTTTTATTTTTGTCTTCTATTTATGGGGTGTTTTTGATGAAGTTCTGCGGCAAGTATGTCAAATGCTTTATAATGGATGGAAAAATTCTTTATTTGCAAAATGTTTGTTTTCATGCAAAGGGATTACAATATCACGCTAGCTTTCTATGTCTTGGTGCACCACATATGTTTTCCATATTCAATAAAGCTCTCCAAAGATAAAGTGTACTTATGAAAATAAGTTTCATCGTTACTAACACTTCTTTGTTTTATTTATGCCTTCCATCTAAATCTTCTTCTGTTAGTCCTTTCTAGTCATTTAAAAAAAAATCCTCATGTCAAATTTTTGCCCAAATGTTTGATGGGGCATCTTACCCGTATTCCTTTGGTCCAATATGGAATGATCTTTTAATTTATTTCTCTTTCAAACAATGCTCACAATCACATTGTCTCAAAGAGGGGGAAAATGCAGATGCTAAAAAATGGTCCATGCATATGGCCCCCCTTTTTAACATGTCTTCTATATTGCGCGTTTGATCTTTATCCTTCACCAACATTGTGTCATTCCTCATTAATTAAACACTAAAAAATATTAATTAATTACTAATTTTTGTCTCTGATTGTCATTGTATCCTAATTAATTTGACCTTTTTACCATACCCAATTATGATACATTTGATCTTGTCATGTCAATCTCATCAATTGATCTAATTAATCCTTCTAGGGGCAAATAACCAATAATTTATTTATTTCAAAATTAGTTAATTTACCTTTTTCCAAATGTGGGAATTAATGCATTTCAAAATTTAAATATCCCCTCCTCCTACTAATTTGCCTCCGTTTCCTTGATTCATGCATCAACCCACTAATTTATCCTACACCTCCTACTTTCTATCCTTACACCTTCCCTTTTTCGTTTCCCACTAATTTAGCCTTCATTTCCCCTAATTTCTCCCTTTTTATATCTCACCTCCAATTTGATAATGAATCTTGTCATAACTTATCATGTAATTATGTCATTTACTAAATGCACAATTCAATTTGCCATAAATCATGTAATTTTCTAATTTGGAGTCTTCAAAGGCAATCCCAACCATCAATTGGATTTTGATCTTGTCCATCAATTTTGTGTTCCAAAACTCTGTAAATGGGACTCATTTTCTTTCAATTCACTAAACACAATTTTTTATTATTCTTGTTTCCATTATTGTCAATTCATTGCTTTCATTTATAGGTGCACTTTGTCAAAATGAGAGCAACATGTCATTATTTAGAGAAGAAAGAAAATGACATTGAAATCCAATCGAGGGAGTTTTTTGTTTAAATTCATGTTTTTTATGCACTTCATTTCAATTTCTTTAATGATGTGATAAGGATTATGTTGCATGATGTTTTAGGATTTCTAGTTCTCTATTTCATGCACTTTTCTGAATGCTAATTTTCCTAGTGGACAACACCATTTGAACAAAATGTATATCCTTCTCCTAAAGTTACTTCCTCTCTTACAATTTCCCTTTTAGAAGATGATTGGGGGTCATTAGACTTTATGCCATATTTTGTGGGAGAATACACAGTTTCAAAAGGGCCTAGTGTGTCATTTGTACAACTTGATTCTTAAAATAATTTTAATGATAATCTTCAACATGGTTTAGGATCCATGCAACAAAGTGTTGAGACTCATGAGAAACCTACCTTACACTTGCCTCTAAAAGGGTTTGGTTTCCAACCTCTTCTTTTGTCTAAATCCCTTCCCTTACCATCTAAAATTTCTTCTATGCCTAAATTTAATCAATAAATCATTTTTCCCAACCTTCTTCATGTTAAGTTGATTAGTCAACCTAAATGAAAGAAGAAGCCTAGTCAAAATCTTATGCATTTTCCTATTTGCGTGTATCATCGATATCATGACCAATCTACTAATGGATGTCAAGCTTTGTGTTACAAAATTTAGAAACTCATTGACAATGACATAATTCATATAAAATGTAACAATTGGTTGTTTTTCAACCATGATTACTTTGAATAACATTTAAGTTCCTATTATATTGATACACATTATGTGACATTATTAGTCTCTCCATTGGGGGCTCATTGTCATTCATGGTGGTACAATTCCAGGTGCAATCATACTTTTTGAGTAACATAATAGTTTTTTTTTCCTTATCTTTGTCTCTACACTTGGGGGGGAAGATATTATTTCAATTTCTCATCCTTTCTAAGGATCTACTTTTCCTCTTGGATAGGTGGCATTTGTTTATCACACGCTACCCATTGTTACATAGAATTGTTTGTTTATATTAATAATTCTCTCTTATACAAGAGGTATGTACATCCTTAACCATAACCTCTTCTTTGTTCACAATTGGGTATCCATTATAAATAAACTCTTTCCTTGGGGGATAAAAGTGTGTCATCCTTCATTAAGAATCCCTTTACCTAGAAATGGGGAAGGTGTGAATTCTTTTCTTCCATTGGTCAATGATGATTTTTAAAATTTCATCCTTCCAAAGGATCCCTTTACACTTATTGCATGATATCTATTTGCATTCATCCTTTCCTTGACCTTATAGGAGTTGTGACCTGTTTGGCTTGGACTGAGTGTTGCTTAAGGGATACCTCCTTGGTGTTATAGGTGATTTTTACTTGTTCCTCTTTTCCTTAAGATGTCCAAATAGTCCTATTTTTCCATCTTGAGGGGGGCGTATATGACCTCCTTATTGCAAGTATTCAACATTTCAAGTAGATTACACTAGCATTATACAATTTTATAGGGCCATATTACTCTCCTTTGTACATTTTTGGTGGATTTCCCTGGACATGATGATTTCCTTGGTTATCCTTAGGATTGGTTGAACTAGCACAACAAAAATTGTTAGCCAATTTGACCTCTCCTTTTTATACATTTTTAGGATTCTTTAACTAGCATAACACAATTTTATAGACCATTTGGTCTTATCATTTTCATGGGTTGACTGGCATAATGCAATTTTCTAGACCATTCAACCTCTCATTTGTATAGACTTTTATGGGTTGACTAGCATTTTCTAGACTATCAACTCCCTCTTTACATTTTTTATGGGTGGAACTAGCATAACACAATTTTATGGACCATTTCCCCCTCTTCTATTTTCCTTCTCTCTCTCATGGATTTCTAAGCACAACAAAAATGGATAGACTGTGTCATTCACGGTTGTCTTTTTTATTCTCCATGATTCCATAACATAACACACTTTGTTATTGGATTGAATCACGGTCTTATCTTATCTTTGATGTGTGTTCTTTCTCTTTCCATGTGACCACTTTTTCTTTTGTAATAGCTTTCTAAGCATCATACTAGAGGTCGAGACATTTTCTTCACTAAGGTCTCTTAAACTAGTTGACTCAAAATCCAAGTAAGCTTTAGGCTTTTGTTTTTGTTTTGTGTCCTTGCACATAGTTGTATGAGTTAAGATCCTTAGTTTGGGGGTTTGTACTCTCTCTCTCTCTCTCTCTCTCTCTCTCTCTCTCTCTCTCTCTCTCTCTCTCTCTCTCTTCTTCTTTTNGTTTGTTCTCTCTCTCTCTCTCTCTCTCTCTCTCTCTCTCTCTCTCTCTCTCTCTCTCTCTCTCTCTTCTACTTTACTGTGGGCATGAGGTGGACTTATACTCTTGCTAAAGTGGGGGATAAATGTACCATCCTAAAAATTTAGCACCTATAATTAGGTGCTCCATTTAGCCTCATTTTAGCATGCAGGGTTTCCCACATTGATTCTACACTCTCCTAGCACTCATTGGACCTTTATTAATTTAAATTTAAATTATGAGTCCTCCCTTAATTGATTTTCACAAAAATCTTATTATGCTCATTTATTATAAGTATACCCTTTAAATTTTTTCATCTCCTCACTTTAAGATGGGTCTTAAATCATTTTGAAGTTCAAGGGATGTTTTCCACATCTATCAATCTCATATCTATGTGTGTTACACCTTTTCAAAAACTAGAACCTATTATCTTTCTCCTTTTAAAACTTTATTTATTTTTGGCGGGAACATAATCATTTGTGATTATGTACCCTCCCTAGCGAAATGTACCCTTTTTGGTTCTATGTACCCTTGTGGGAACTATATAATTTTGTCGGTGCTATGTTCCTGATATTTTTGCCTAAAATTTTAGGAGCGAGATTTAATGGTTTCACACTCCCCAAAGGTATGCCCCGTAGGTAAATATCATTTTTCTAGGTCATCCTAAAGGTGATTTTACCTTGAGATTTATATAGAAAGGCCTCAATCTTCATTCATTCAACATACACTTATAATCAACAATTACAACACAGGGAGATCATAACAATTCATGCATCCTAGTCTTCAAGCATTCAAGACGTTCTTCTTCTTCATCATCATCATCATCAAGCATTGTCTAAAACTACTACATTGATGGTGCAAGGCATATCTTTCATGGTTTCCTTTTGGGTTTTTGTGGAGTTCAAACTATTTCATTAACACTTGTGATTGCATCCAAAGAATCATTTCACTATCAATGTATAAGGTGATTTATGATTCATATCCATCTTCTATTTCATATCATCAATCTTTCCTTTCAAGCATATTTCATTTCAATTTCAAGGTTGATTCTAAAGAAGGGTTTGACCTGTTGGATTAATCTTATGGAAAGGTAAGTACTAAGAGGGGAGGGGTGAATTAGTACTCATAAAACTTTTACCATACAATGGTGACCATTTACCGAGTTGATTACATTACATAAAACATTGAAAAACATATAAAGTAAATCAATAAACCATGACACATAACACCATGATTTTTGGTCACACAGAAATCCTTTATTAGAGAAAAAAATTATGGTGGGGATGGTACCTACAATCCTTCACTTCTATAGAATAAAGTTTGCTCGGTTAGAGCTACAAATTTAGCTACTTCTGATAGCTTACCCTGTTAGGAGTACTATACTCGGTCAAGAGTACAAAAAGACTTATTTAGTCTACCTGATTAAAGGATTTTATAATCTCTCATCTAAGAGATGTATCTGTTAAAGGATTTACAAAATAAGACACGTTAGGGCCTACACACTGGATGGGATTTCTAAACTCCTAAAAATTACAAAATGTTATTACAAAATTTCTGCAAGTATGCATCAACCTTAATGCTATTTAGACTCTTTATTCTCTGCAAGTGCATTACCTTTTTCTGCACTCAGTAAATGAAGTGTTATGCACCTTATATCTTCTTAATTTTCTCTTCAGCTTTGTCAGTGTAACTGCTTCTCTCACTCTGTAATATTCTCTCTCTCTCTCTCTCTCTCTCTCTCTCTCTCTCTCTCTCTCTCTCTCTCTC
>MU228479.1:1280448-1298282 GCA_018584345.1 Thuja plicata
CAAATGGGGATTTGCAAATCCATATTCGCATTCAATTTAGAGGTCACCAAACAAGGAATTGCACCCCATAACCGGGTTATGGGCTGCATAACCCGGTTATGGGGTGCAACCAAACGGGCCCTTACCTCGGTCCATGAAAATATTCACTCTTTGTCTTGCTCAAAGAATCAAGGGTTTCTTATGAAGTTAGGCCTTTGCAAACCTTATGACCGGGTTGATTGATCATTTATCTTCAAAGTTCTCCTAATTTTTGGATTCGGAGTGAGGGTGTCATTGTTAATTATGAAACTCATTTCCACCTCTTCCACTACTATCCTTCTGAATGGGTCCCCCATGAGGTTCTTCAGGCCTTCCAGAGGCCTAAGGTAGGGAGATATGATCTCTTTGATTTTATTTTCCATTTTGGCTGAAAGCCTTGGTATATTTGTACAAAGGAAGGTCCGCCAAGGTGATATTTAGGGCCTCAACCCTTCCACTTCATCCTTGACCCATTCTCATGAACAATTTGTGGATGAGACTATTTTGTTGGGATCCTCTATAGTGAAAGAAGAAAGAAAGATGAAAGATTCCCTTAATACTTATTGCTGGTCTACAGGACAACTCATTAATTGGAATGAAAGTTCACATTTTTTCATAAATACTTCCGATGAGAGACAAAGAAAGATATCTAAAATTTTGGGGTGCTCAATTGCCAATATTTTGTCAACCTACTTGGGGCTTTCACTTGGTTTGAAACCACCAGACTCTTTTTGGAATTCCCTGATAGATAGGTTTAACAATAAACTGGATGGATGGAATCTGAGCTCTTTGCTAAGTCAAACTAGTAAAATTCATATGTTTAACTCTTCTCTTCACAATTTTCCCATGTATTCCCTTAACATTTTCAAAATCCCCACAAAGTATGCTAATATCATTAAGAGTATCCATAAGTGTTTCCTTTGGTGAGGGGTGGAAGAGAATAAGCCTCATCTTCTTATTGCTTGGGAAAGTATCTGTAAACCTAGAAAGATATGAGGTTTGGGCATCAGGAGCATTAGGATCTTTAACAAAACTCTTCTGGCTAAATAAATCTAGAGAATTTTTAGTGATTCTAGAGAGTGGAACCAGGTTTGGAGATGTAAATATTTATTTTATTGTTCCTCTTTAGATGAACTCCTTAATTATTCTGAGATTGTGAATGGTTCTCATGTGTAAAACAATATCCAAAAGTTTAAGGAGATTTTTGCTCGTGGTCTTAGATGGAAAGTGGGGAATGGAAGAAGTATCTGATTCTAGGAAGACATGAGGCTCTTAGATAAACCTTTCTGTTGTCATCTTGATTTTTATCCCTTTGTGGACACATGCAAGGCTTCCTTTGGTTCGGTAATTGGTGATTATTGGCAGGCTCACAAATGGGTTTGTCTGACAGTAATTCATCCTTCCTTGGCTCATCTACAAGCCTCTCTAAATGCTTGGATGGTTAGGTATGAGTCTCAGGAATTGATTATCTGGTCAGAAAATCCTTATGGAAGCTTCTATGTCTCCTCTATTATGTCCCTTTTTGGGGGGAATTCTGCCACTTCTCCCTTCTGGGCAAAATCCTGGGTGAAGTTTCATATTCCTAAGATTAATATCTTTTTCTAGATTTTTCTTCAAAATAAAATCTTAACTACTGATAATCTCTATAAAAGAGGATTTTCTATCCCTAACATATGTTATTTTTGTTTGGAAGTAGATGAGACTGCTCCTTATCTTTTATTACATTGCTCCTTTTCCAAGCAGGTCTGGTATTTGATCCTTCAATAATGGAATCTTTGTTGGGTTTTCCTTGACTTTATCCAAGATTTCTTTTCTCAATGGATCTACCTCTCTTCAAATCAATTGCTCATGTAACTTTGGACTACCATTGCTCCCCATTTGATCTGGGGGTTTTGGAAAGAAAGAAACAACAGGATTTTTAGAGATTTTGCCTCCCACACACCTGTGGTTATGGAAAAAGTAGTCAGGGATATTGAAAAAAACCATTAGTCTTCTTCAATATGATTTAAAAGATATACCTTTTATTCCTTGTTAGGATGATGATCTAAGAATTTATAGATATTTGCACCTAACCATAGATATTTATAAAGCTTTGGGAAAAGTCAAGAAGAGTAGGGAAGGTTTGGTTTGGCAGTCCCTCCTGAGTGGCTGGGTGAAAATTAACTTTGATGGGGTGACCAAAGGGAATCCTGGGTCGGCTAGGTATGGGGGAGTGGTAAGAGAAAATAATGACAATGCTATTTTTTCCATGGCGCTTCCCTTGGGATCTCAGTCTAACCACATAGCAGAATCCATGAGTGCCTACCAAACTCAAAAAATTGCAAGACGTCTTAATTGCAAGATGTTTGGATCATAGGGGATTCTAAAAATATAATAAAGTTCCTAAAAGGGGAACATAAGGCCTCTTGGACTATTGATCACATCATCCAAGTGTTTAGGAACATTATTAAAACTTTTGATAAGTGTTATATAGCTCACTCTTATTGTGAAAATAATAAGATGGTGGATCGTTTCACTAACCTTGGGGTCCAGGCTCAAGACATAACATTTTGGGAAGAAGAAAATAATATGAACAATGATATTATTTCGATCCTTAGATATGATACATTTAATGGAACAATTGGGAAGATCATGAGTAATTATGGAAATGATATATATTAACTTTGGAATCAGTGTGAAGAGTGGTGGTTATCTGACTGGGCAGGGGCTCATTATTATAAATTATGTCTCACATGTTTTGTGGTCATTTTTGGGTGTTATTTCATGGGTGTTTGTTTATGCCTCTGCCAGTTTCTCTTCCAACCAGTGTTTGTTAAGTGTTGCTACTCTTAAGATGGGAGGAGATTTGGTACAGACTGACCAAAGGAGGAGTTACCCCATCTCTTGAGAAGTTGCATGGGTATGACAAAGAATTTTTTTCCAAGCCAAGAACAATGGTTCCATCACTCTGTTTGGTAAGGAAATTATCCTTGATGAGGAGCTTATCTCTTAAATTTCTAGTTTATCCATGAAAGGAATGAATTTTTTTAAGGATAGGAAGGTCTCAGAGAATTTTATGTTTAGATTCCCTAAGATAGAGAAGGAAAGAAAGACTTTGGTCAAAGGTAACAATACTTTCTTCATTCCCAAGAAAATTAATCCATTGTGGAGGGAAGTGTTAATGTCAATCATGGAATATTTTACTCTTGATGGTAGATACACTAGGGTCCATGATTATCATTTTATAATGTTGAATCAATTTAGGCACAAAATTTTGTTGTCTTTCCCTTATTTTTTACTCTCCTCCCTTAGTGCTAGCATCAATAAACACAAAGAAGAATCACAACAATTAGATTCTTCACCAAGGGCTTGTTTTATTAATTTTTTGGCACTCTAGGGCTAAGGCATTTGAAACCCCTATTAAGAAAATCCAAGCTATGGAGGTGGAAGGCAAGGAGGATTTTGAAGGGTTTGAGAGGGGTTGGGATACTGATTCTGAAGAGGATGTTGAGGAAATCCCTAGTCCTCTGGGAAACAAGCTTAAGACCTCTCTTAATAAGAAATTTACCGGTACTCCTAACACTATTGTGTTTGATGAGGATGGGGGAATGCAGACTAATGAGAGTGGGGAGAAGGAAATTTCCCCTTCTCTAACTATTGGTAAGAAAAAAAGCTGTGAGTTTGAAGGATGTCATCTCTCATGCTGGAAAAACTACAAGGAAGGAGAAAAATGACACTAAGGATAATGAGGAAGGGCTTATAGATCCTAAATCCTTGGATAAGAAGATGAGGATTGGCACTATGAAGAGTTTTGGGGAGACCAATAAGGTTCAACCTATTGCGGAGGGTTTTACTCCTCTCATTGTGAATTCCATCTCCCATGTTTCTAATACGGGAAAAGATTTTGAAGAAGACATTACTAATCATGTGGTTGGTGAGGAGGAGTTTGTTGTGGGTGGTAAAGATGCTAAGGGGGATGTGGATTTTAGGGATCTGGATAATTATAGCTCTGATGTGTCTATTGATGTCCTGCAGATTGCCAAAGATGGTGCCTTGGACTTTTACAGGATCATTAAATGGGCCTTCCATGAAGTTAAAGATATCAAGACCAAGCAAAGGGCTTTCACTAACAAGTTGGAATTTATGGAGAATCTTGGTGTGGGAAAGGATAGTTCCTTTTCTAAGAATGTTAAAGACCTAACCAATGTGGTGAGTGATGCTCAAACCATGGTTGTGGAATTTAACAAAAAATTTGAGGACTTCAATACTAGAATTTTAAATCTTGAGTCTACCCTGAAGAAAATTAGGGAACAGAGCTATAAAATTCTCAAGGCCTCTGCTCAGCACCTTAGAATACTTGTGGGAAAGGATGAGAAAATTAATCAGGATAAGGCCATTATGGAAGTGGAAGGGGAGAAGGAAGTTGGCCCTGATGAGGTTTTTTGGACCGGGGAAGATTACCCATGCTAACACAAGCAAGAAAGCACTATAGAGAAACAAAGATGTTGAAGACCTTAAGAGTGTTGCTGAAAGGATGGACCTGATGGAGCTGTAAGCTACTGAGATTCTAAAAAAAACTGCTTAATTCTGCACTTTGATGGTTTTTAATGTCTATGGGTTGCTGGTTTTTTGTGTTGTGTTGGCTTTTTCTCTATTTGTGCTAGCTTTTTTCGTAGGTGGTTTTTGGTCACAAGATGGATTTTTGTCAAGGCCTTATTTCTTATCTTAATGTTATTATATTGTAAAGGGTTGCGGGTCGCTTCAAAACCTATTTTTATCCTAATAAAAAAAACAAGGAGATGCCCTTCGAGTGATAATGCATGCATAACCCTAGCACAAGAGGCATAACTCTTTCTAAAGCCAAGAAAAGATTATTGTGTAAAAGACATCTTGTTGCATATGTAAAGGGGTCCTTAGGAGGAAGAGATCTCTATTCCAAAGACATCTACCTCAAAGGAGTTCTTGAACAAAAATAACATCTTTGTGGGAAATATAGGAAGGGGAACGAGAATTCACCTTTTTAACCCCCCTATTTCTAGGTAGGAAAAAGGTATTCTTGATGAAGGGTGACACACTTTTAGCCTTTAGGTAATGGATTTGTTTATGATGGACATACAATTGCGAACAAGGAAGAGGTTGTGACCAAGGATACAAACCTCTTGTATAAGAGAGAATCACTAATACAAACAAACAATTCCATGTAATAATAGCCATCACACAATAAATGAAACACCACCCCACCAAGGGAAGTTGATCCTTAGAGAGAAGGGAAAGCCTTTCCCGCAAAAGATAAAGGCAAGGGAGAACATATTATTTTCTAAGCGAAGTAGATAAGATATAATTTAGAATAGGCCTTACGCCCCAATGTGAGGACAAGGAAAGAGACCTATTATGTTATTCACAAAGAGGGATTGAATGTGAAAGCTTAGCTCCATGTAAAGCAAAGAGCCCCCAATAAAGTCAACTACTATGAGTTACATGATGCAAAACAACATAATAGGTAAGATAAATTCTAGTGTATGATTTTTTTAACATTGAGAAATAATATAATATATGTTCTAATAGGAATTGCAACTCTTTCTACTAAATTTTGAACAAATATTTCAAAAGGAGTTCAACAAGCAAGAGAGTGAGTATTGCAATGATGATAAACATAATACACATTATTTTTATTTGGTCCTTGATTTTTTGGAAACTTGTGATATGTGAATTTAACATTCTGATTATTTTTTATGTATGTGATAAACTTTGTGCACTATATCAAAACAATCCTCAATAATATTCATTGGAATAGAGAAAAGGAGAGATGGAGAGTTTAATGTAAAATAAATAGGATTCGAAGGGGAAGAGAAGATGTTGTTTTGAAGAACAGATCCTATACCATTTATAGTATTTGTAAAGGAAGATCTATAGTAACCTTTATATTTTGTTCATTAATTCCAATACCCTATATACTATAAACTTGTAGAGTAGTGATGTCATAGCCTAAATTATAATTATCCTTTAGTTGAGAAGGAGAAGGAATTTTGTCTTGAGGTGTATGGAAATGTGTAGTATAAGGAGGAATAATAGGATTTATTTCTTTAGTAAGATTAGTTATCCTATCATAATTCAGATCTTCTTTTGGTAGGGAAAAGGGGGGGATTTATTAAGATCTTCATTCTTGGTCAATGTTATCTTAGGAGATAAATCGTCAAGGAAATTTTTGTGGTTGGAAAAGATATTTTGCAATTGATCCTTCAAACTTTCGGTTGCAAAATAACCACCCAAAAACATGAATTACCTTATAACTTGATGATGTAATACTTCTTTGTATGTAATAAAAGTGTTAATTCAGTAGCTTTGACTCCACACAAAACCCTAAAAGGAAATCACAAAAGACAAGCCTTGCATAATGAATGTTGTAGTTTGCCACAATGTTTGATGGAGGGAGGACAATGAATTGAAGACTTTGAATGTTTGGATTCTTGAATATTTTTGGATGCTATGATCTTCTTTGTTTATGGAAGTATCCTCTACTTGACCTTCAATGAGAGAGATAAACTAGCTCCATTGGAGAAGATTGAATTAAAAATGCCTTGGAATACTTGAGATGGTGGAACTATTCATCTTTCTCTTGATGGTCTTCTTATGCTTGTTTGTAGTTGTGAATGATTACTATTATGTTGTGATATACAAATGAGGAGAGGTAGGTTTCTTATATACCCTTCACAAGCATTTTGGAGCTCAAAACTTGAAGAGGGCTTATGAGAATTTGGATTTCTCACTCAAACGTTGAGACCAACCTTTGGTTCAAATTTCAGGGCCTTACCGAGGAATAGGATGACTAGGTAGACCTATTCCTAGGAATAGGTCATCCAAGTCAACCTATTCATCCCAAAAGGCATATAAATTTGGACCATAGGTGCCAATGGAAGAGGGGATGCCAAAATGAAACGTGGTTTCTGAAAATCAATGTAGGAGCCCATACATTCTAAACTGGAGCTAGGCTAAATGAAAAATTACATAGTGGTGCAATTTTAGGATGGTACAATACATATACACAAACACACACACACACACACACAAAAAAAAAGAAATTAATAAAATAAAATACCTCCAAATTAATATTTTTATATTTAATATCCATACGTCTAATTGAATGAATGAAAGCAATTTTTTAATAATCTCCATAAATTCAAAGTAGGCTATGAGATCCAAGAGCAATATGCAACCTTTTAGCACTAAATCCTTATCAAATTTGTAATCTCCCCTCAAGATCATATCTTTTAAAAGGAAATTTGATATAAAGTTTGTAATTTTTATCTAGCCTTCCCTCCTCAAAAAAGGTGCTTATGTTATCAAATTTTAAGGTGTTTTCATAGCTGGTAATAATATGGTTGTATTTTGAGCACTTTTTGATGAAGTGTCATTTTGTCTCCACCACTCCCTTGTTGCAAAGCTAACACATTATTTTTCTTCCACTCTTTTTAGGCATCATCCATCTGCTAGTTTCACATTTAAGATGATAAGAACTAGTCCTTAAGTGGATTATCAACATTTTTTCTTCCCATTTAATACTCGCTCCTATGTAGACTTTTCCCCTATGCTCACACATGTTAAATTCTTTGATATAAAAAAATTCACTCTTGTTCACATATTGTTTCTAATTTTTTTCACATAATTTTATTTTCTCATCAGTATTTGAACATTCACGCACATTAATTTTCCACTTCCATCCATTTTTTATTCTCACTCATGCATATATTCGTGTTTCTAATAATTCATTCCTTTATAATCATCTCTTTTAAAAAAGTTATAGCTCTTAAAAAATTATTCCTTTTCCACTATTGTGATATGCTTCTTAATTTAAAGAATAAAATTGTATAAACATTAATAAAAGAAAACTTTCTATGGAGAACTATCCAAAACAAATTGCTCGACCTTGGTCGACTTATCAACTCTAAGTCAAAATTCCAAAATACACTTCTAAAATTAATATTTACACATATATAGGTTGACCTATCGACCTATATATGTACACAAATATGTATATATTTGTATGTATGTATATATATATAAAAATATACATAAACATATATACATATGCATGCATATATACATATACATATATGTATGTATGTGTGTATGTATGTATGTATGTATGTATAGATAAGTAAATGTTTACTCAGGGTTGGGGATAAGGGCTCTTCGAGTAACTATCTACTCGAAGAGTAGACTCTAGTTCCAACATGTTACATATAGAATCTAATTGAAACTACTCCAACATCTATAGATGTGCAACAACTATGGATGTGGAAGCTTGAAGAGCTACTATAGAGAGATCCTAGATATAGTTACTTGAAGAGTATACCAATTTGAAAATTGAGTTCTATACGTAACATGCCCAATTTTATATGTAACACTAGAGGTGGGTCCCACCCACCCTATACACATACACATACACATGCACATAACATACACATACACATACATACTGTGGACACCCTAAAATGGACAGACTTGCGACCTTACATTAAAACACTAATTTTCATTTATTAATTAATGGTTTTTTAATCATTAATTAATCATATATTTCTTCTAAATCTATTCCCCAAATCATTTAATAATTTCCCCAAAATTAATTAAATAATTAATTTTATTTAAATAATTAGCCTTAACTAATTTATTAAATTCAATTTCCTAAAGTTTAAATTTAAATATTTAAACTTATTAATTTATTCTTCTAATTAAATTAATTTCATTAAATTAATTTAATTTCACTCAACAATTTTATTCTAAATTAAAAAGAATATAATTATTTCATGTTTGAATACTTTAATTTCAAAATTCAATTAAAGATTCAAATAAATCCTTTCTCAAGTTCAAAAAGGTAACTCTTGATCAACTCCTCAATTAACTAAACCATTCCCTCTTCTCTCCAAGTTGAAGAGGTGGATTTTACTGGTTGCTCCTCAGTTAACTAAAATATTCCCTCTTCTCTCCAAGTTGAAGAGGTAGAGTTTACTAGTTGCTCCTCAGTTAACTAAAACATCCCTTCTTCTCTCCAAGTTGAAGAGGTGGAGTTTATTGATTGCTTCTCCAGTTCCTTTTGATCTCAACCATTCATTCTCCAATTTCTGGGATCGATCTCATTCGTCCAAATCATTTCCATATTTTATATAATCAACCCTTCTCAACCATTTGAAGGATCCAAGATTTCAAGCTTTGTGCACAATTACTTTGCATGATTATTGCGAAGCACCAAACATTCTTGTGATCATATCAATATCATTTTCTCAACACTCCCAAGTCACAGATGTTGTCGATACCAATACTGAGCACCATTCATCCAGTGTTTCAAAAGGAGTAGAGAGAAGCAATAGAAACCTCGAGTATTGTGGTTTGCATTCATTTGTTTTCCTCTTTGATTGCTCATTATTTTATTATCCTTAGATTCATTATTAGTATTTTTGATTATTTTCCCCCATTTCAAATTGGTGCTACTAACCCTCGTTAATTCAAGTTGGAGTAGGATTAGTCTAAACATTTTGGATCATCATCATATAGCGATTCACAATTTCAACAAATTAATGCTCATCTGACGCATTTTTTCCTTAATTTGTTGAGGGGGCATATATTCCACCTACTATTATCAGGGCAAGCTGGGGTAGGATCAAAACAAAATATTCTTTGACACAATGCGATAAGCCACAATGCATCAAAGATGGGCAAATGTAAACACTCTAAAATGGACATACTTGCGACCTTACATTAAAACACTAATTTTCATCTATTAACTAATGGTTTCTTAATCATTAATTAATCATCTACTTATTCTAATCCATTTCCCAAATCATTTAATCATTTCCCCCAAAAAAATTAAATAAATAATTTTATTTAATTAATTAATCTTTATTAATTAATTCAATTTCCTAAAGTTTAAATTTAAATATTTAAACTTATTAGTTTATTCTTCTAATGAAATGAAATTAATTTAATTTCACTCAACAATTTTATTCCAAATCAAAAATAATTTAATTACCTCATGTTTAAATACTTTAAATTCAAAAATCAATTAAATATTCAAATAAATCCTTTGTCAAGTTCAAAAAGGTAACTTTTGATCAACTCCTCAGTTGACTAAAATATTCCCTCTTCTCTCCAAGTTGAAGAGGTGGAGATTACTAGTTACTCCTCAGTTAACTAAAACATTCCCTCTTCTCTCCAAGTTGAAGAGATGGAGTTTACTGGTTGCTCCTTGGTTAACTAAAACATCCCCTCTTCTCTCCAAGTTGAAGAGGTGGAGTTTACTGATTGCTTCTCCAGTTCCTTTTGATCTCAAGCATTCATTCTCAAATTTCTCATATCGATCTCATCTGTGCAAATCATTTCCATATTCTATATAATCAACCCTTCTCAACCATTTGAAGGCATCTACTTCTTCTAATCCATTCCCAAATCATTTAATCATTTTCCCAAAATTAATTAAATAATTAGTTGTATTTATTTAATTAACCTTAATTAATTAATCTTTATTAATTAATTAAATTCAATTTCCTAAAGTTTAAATTTAAATATTTAAACTTATTAATTTATTCTTCTAATTAAATTAATTTAATTTCTCTCGATAATTTTATTCTAAATCAAAAAGAATTTAATTACCTCGTGTTTGAATACTTTAATTTTAAAAATTAATTAAATATTCAAATAAATCCTTTCTCAAGTTAAAAAAGGTAACTCTTGATCAACTCCTCAGTTAACTAAAACATTCCCTCTTCTCTCCAAGTTGAAGAGGTGGAGTTTACTGGTTGCTCCTCAGTTAACTAAAACATTCCCTCTTCTCTCCAAGTTGAAGAGGTGGATTTTATTGGCTACTCCTTAGTTAACTAAAACATCCTGTCTTCTCTCCAAGTTGAAGAGATGGAGTTTACTAATTGCTTCTCCAGTTCCTTTTGATCTCAACCATTCATTATCCAATTTATGGGATCGATCTCATATGTCCAAATCATTTTCATATTCTATATAATTAACCCTTCTCAACCATTATGAAGGATCCAATATTTCAAGCTTTGTGCACAATTACTCAGCAAGATTCTTGCAAAGCATCAAGCATTCTTGTGATCATATCAATATCATTTTCTCAACACTACCAAGTCATAGACACTTCTGATACCAATCCTAAGCACCATTCATCCAGCATTTCAGAAGGAGTGGAGAGAAGCAATAGAAGCCTCAAGCATTGTGGTTACATTCATTTGTTTTCCTCTTTGATTGCTCGTTATTTTATTGTCTTTAGATTCGTTCATATTATTTCCGATTGCTTTCCCCTATTACAAATCAATGCTACTAACCCTCATTAATTTGAGTTGGAGCAAGATTGGATCTACACATTTTGGTGAACCTGACGCAATCAACCTTGCATTCTGCTGCAATCGGTGGAATTTTGTCATAGTCAACCTATAGACCTATGCATTTATTCTATCAACAAAATTGGATTCCTCTATCAGCACTCTATATTTTTATTAGTTTGAAACCTTGGAAAAGATTCCCCATTTCATGTGAAAGGTTAGTGTACACATCTAAGGAAATAATGAAGAATCAATGTGAATCTCAAAACATCTAGGATCATCCCTTTTTGATAGTTCAACTATTGTTTACCATTGATAGTTCAAAATTTCAAATTAGATTATCTTGATCCCATTATCTCAGCTTCATCAGCCTTTATCAACAACTTTGTCTCATCTGAGACAAGATTCAGAATTAATGTCTTACATCACCAATCTATGAGATCAAGAGAAATCAAAATTTATTCCTAGAATTACCCTTGTCAAAATATGTACTTGGACTCTCCTCGAGAGGTTATCTCTTTTGTTTTCTTTATATCACTCATTTTAGTTAAAAACCTGGATAACACCATACCTTTCACACCCTATGGAGGACCTTATACTAGGTCGAAGACTAGAACCCAACCAAATGAATCCTACATTAACCAATTTCCCCCTTGGAAAAAAGAGCAAGAATACCCATTCAAAAACACTGATCTTGCTCTCTGCATTCAAAATGTGCATGTTATTCCTCATGGTTCCCATAGACCACCTATATTTCAAGATGTCAAAGAGGAAGAGCTCGAAGACATAGATAAATATACTTATTCTGCGCAAGTAGTTGATGTTGTTGTGGAAAGAAACCCTAAAAGATTTCTATCCATGTTGATAAAAAAGGGAGTCAAGCTCCCCGCTGAATTCAAAGTATCAACAATATGGCCTGAAAACCCACTAGTAGGAAAAAGCACAAATCAAACCTCTCAAATGAATCCTATGGTGTCTCAAGTCTTGTCTCTGCCATCATCAACAACCACGACATCAGCACATACTATGTCAGCCCAAACTAGCGCGACTAATCAAGCTAGTACATCATCCACCCAAAACATGATGGGATCCCAACTGAGTGCACCCCTGGTTACTAGTTTATCTCAAGCATCGACATTATGAAATTTTACATAAAGCACTCAAGTTGTGTCATCAATTCCCCAAATGAGAAATAACCCATTTGCAACTACTCATATACTATAATTTATCCCTACTAGCTTTGGACTTAACACTTCGCTCCCACACAAATCAATCTTTGTGGGTCCGACATTCAGTCAACATCCACCAAAGGCTACACCTTTATTCCAATAGGGGTCCCAAAAACAACAACAACAACCTTGGATCAATTAGATTCCCCAATATCAAAATCACACACTAGGAAATCAATACCAAGTCCCCAAGAGATCATATGTCCCAATACAAGGAACACAAAGTTGAAGCCTTATACCTACCATGACACAAAGATTTAATGTTGGGAATGTTCCTCAATCTCCAATAGACATGTTGATATAGCAAGTTCAAAATCTACAAACACAAATGATGGACATGAAAAATTAGGGACAAACCAAGTATTACACAACAAAGGACTTGTACCCATACCCATTTGATCATTCATTGCACATGTCTTTGCTTCCCACTCACTTCTCGGTGCCTAAATTTGACAAATACATAGGCAATACCGATCATGTAGGGCATATCAGGGAATTCTTTGCTAGGTGCATTGAAGTCTCACACAATGAAACTTACCTAATGCGACTATTTACATAGAGTCTAGTCAAACCAGCAATGGAATGGTTCTCACACCTACCCCGTGGAATTTTTTCTTGGGGAGAATTGGCCGAAAAATTTATTTCTCACTTCCATAATAACATCGAATGCAAGGTCAAACTCAAGGACCTCTATGACATTAGGCAAAAAGATGACGACTCCTTTGTTAAATTCTTACAAATATGGAGGAACAGTGCAAAAAAAATAATGTATGATGTGCCAGAACAAGACCTAATAGTTATGTTTATTGACAATCTGATCCCAGATGTGTTATTCACAACAAAGCTACAACTCGCTCCAAATTTCAAGCAACTCATAGAATGAGGAGTTTGATGTGACCAAAACTTGGTCAAGAGAGGAACCCTTGCAAATCCTAACCAAATGAACATGAATAAGAATGCAATGGATAAGGCCAAATGGTGGAATAATAAGAAAAATAGTGTCACCAACGATGGTGGAATTGACGTCAAAATAATCAACTATGCTCAACCCAAGGTTTCACTACAAGGATCACCTGTGATGAATCAAAAACCCATGGTACACACTCAGCAGACGAATACTCAAATTCAAACACGCATTGTTCAAGCATCAGTTGTGTCCAATAACCAACCCAACACACAATGCAAACAAAGGTTTCCTTTTCCTCAACATGACTACACACCATTAGTAGATTCGATAGAGTCAGCTCTGAAAATTTTGATTCAAACCAATAATATAACTCTACCAGAAATTAGAGAGTACAAACATGGTGCTATGAAACCTAAGTGGTGGAATGATAATGACTTTTGTGAGTATCATCAACTCAAAGGGCACAATACATCCAACTGCTACTGATTGAAAAACACCATACAAGATCTAATCGACCAAGGGATAATTGATGTCACAAATACCCAATCCAAGGGTACAACCGATCACACTATCTTCAATGATACATTTCATGGTTATAATAAAGGGAAAGCCTTCATGTCTAGTGTATAGTCTAAGAAAGTTAACTAAACCTATGCCAACTCTAATAGCACCATATATTGCATTAATCCTTCAGATAGCTAAGTTGCTACAATTACTATCAGAGAAACCATTGCCAAATGCATTGTCACAACATGACATTCTAAAGTTGTTTTGCAAGGAATGCCTTCCACCTCAGCTACACCAGCTAATCCCAAAACAACTTCCAAACCAAAAACTAGTCTAGTGGATAAGCTAACGTACACACCTTCCCAAATCTCCATGTTCAACCTATTACGCATATCCCCGCAGCATAAGCAAGATTTGGACCAAGCCCTTCAAAATGCAGTAGTCCCATGGGACATAACTCTAGATAATTTCCAAACCATGGTCAACTACATCATTGCCAACAAGAATGCTACATTTATAGACCATGATGTGGTCGCACAAGCATGTACACAATGATCCCCTACATCTACTTATCCAAGTGCATAAACACACAATGCAAAGAATCCTCATTGATGGCGGGGCTGGGTTAAAAATATGTACTCTTAAAGTGATAAAAACCTTGGGCTATTCAGAATCTAGCATTGATGTCACCAGGAGGATAAATACCAGGGCATATGACAAGGAGGAAAGATCATCAAAAGGTATCCTCAGTCTACCGGTCAGGATAGGGCCAGTCATAAAGAACACTCCCTTTCAAATCTTAGACCTTAATTTAGGATATAACATGTTTCTTGGGATGTCGTAGATACATGAGATACAAGTTGTCCCTTCAAATTATCACCAGTGCATCAAATTCTCATACCAAGGTGTAGAGATAATCATTGAAGGAGATCCCGACCCCTTCAAATAGTGCAACATGTTGGAGATTTACTTCTGGCAGCTAGTTGATTATATGTTTGTCATTGATGACAACATATAATATACAATAGTGTTATGTATGTACTTATCAGAATGATACTATTAAGCCTTGCACAGTTATATTCATGTTTTATACATGCTTTGGATGCTTTGTTCATACACGCAGACTCAGATGTGAAGTTTCAGTTGAGTTGTACAATTTTGTTAGTGCCAGTTACAGTTTCTGGAGTTTATCTGTATAGAGCTGACGTATTTGCATTGGTTCTTGAGTTTCACCTATCTTCAGGATACACGTGTTTATATTCATGATTAGTTATGAGTTAACCATGTTTGGTTAAGAGCGCTTGTCATGTTTCATCTGGATTGTGTTGTTTGAGATAATTTGGTGGAGCTGACTCAGTGAAGCATCACGTCTGTTGAGTTCATGTTGCATGATCTTAATCCTGATTGTGTGCTTAGTTAAGCCAACAAGGAATTTGGTGAAGTGTTTCCCATAGCCGTCGTGACCTTATACTTTGAGGAAGATACTTATAGTAGTTCATTTGTGAACGCTAAGTGTGAATGATAAGAAAAGAGACATAAAAAGTACATAGCAGAATATTAGTTATGTTTCATTCATCAAGGATCTATGTGAAGAAGCAGTGGAAGATTACATTACATTGGAATTGATCAAGACAACATTTCTACTCTATAGTTTATCATCAGATATAGTGCATATCTGTTCTATAGAAGGTTGTAGCCTTCACCATTGAAGCAGTGAGCTTTTGGACAGTGAGTCCTCACCCTTAACAGGGTTATTTGTAAAAGACTCCTAATAGGGTAAGACCCTTAACCAAGTCACTATACTTATTGCATTGTAAAGAACAACTCCTAACAGGGTTGCAAGATCTTCTAATAGGGATTATTATAAACAAGTATAGTTCATTGTGGGTGCTAATTCCCACTGAGGTTTTTACCATTTGGTTTCCTTGTAACCAAATTGTTTCCATTCAAATGTTTTTCATGTAACAAGATTGGTCACTTTGCTTCCAAGTGTCTCACAAGAGTCAAGAAGTTCAGATCTGATTACAAACCTAAATACAAAAAGGAATGCTACCATGCTGAAGAAGGTGTAACAGATGAAGATTTAGGAGAGGATGAAATTGGATTCGTTGCCCTTAAAGACATGGAAAAATTTCTTGAGGAAATGGACATTGAAGATGAAAAGGAAGCACAGGAGTTAGCCCTAATTTCCAAAATAGACATCAGAACTGATTGGATTATTGATAGCAGATGCTCTCACCACATGACAGGTGATAAAGACAGATTTGTTCATCTGGACAAGTACAAAGGTGGTATGGTTAGATTTGGAGATAACACTCCTAAACCAATCATAGGAAGAGGATCTATCACCGTGGATGGAAATAACAAGATAGATGATGTTCTGTATGTTGATGGATTACATCACAACTTACTAAGTGTTGGATAGCTACTTGACAAAGGATATCATTTGGAATTCAAAGACATAAATACATTATTAATAAAAAAGAAGGAGACATGATTGCATCAGGCTCAAAAACAAAAGGTAATGTTTTTAGCTCAATTCAGATGTAAGTTGTTTTGTTGCAAAATTGGATGACAGTTGGTTATGGAAAAAGAGACTCTGTCATATCAATTTTGACAATATAGTAAAGATAAGAAATGTTAAGGCAGTTAGAGACCTTCCAAGTATTGCAAAACTAGTTGACACAATGTGCAGGGAATGTGTTATGGGAAATCATGTAAGGAGCTCTTTCAGAAGCAAGCAGAACTTAGCTGAAAACAAATTAGACCTAGTGCATACATATTTATGTGGTCCTACTCAAACAAGATCATACTACAGAGAAAGGTATTTCATTTTGTTTGTTGATGATTTTTCAAGGATGATGTGGGTTGCATTCTTAAAGGAGAAGTCTGAAGCCTTTGAGAAATTCAAAATATTCAAAGCTAAGGTTGAGAATGAATCTGGAATAAAACTAAAATGTCTAAGATCAGATAGAGGAGGAGAATTCACCTCTGACCAGTTTTATGAATATTGCAAAGAACATGGGATCAAAAGACAGTTGAGTGCTCCTAGAACCCCTCAATAGAATGAGATTACAGAAACAAGGAACAAGATCATACTTGATACAACACGCACTATGATGATTGAAGGAAAAGTTGCACACACCTGTTGGAGAGATGCAGTCAATACAACAGTCTATACTATCAACAAAACACAATTAAGGCCAGGCGTAGATAAGACACCTTATGAACTTTGGTTTTGTAATGTACCTATAGTAAAATACTTCAGAATCTTTGGCAGCAAGTGCTACATCAAGAGAGATGATGGTGTTGGTAAGTTTGATGCTAGAAGCAATGAAGGTATTTTCCTTGGTTACTCTACTAAAATTAAAGCATACAGATGTTTTAATTTGAGATTAAAGAAGATAATTTAAAGTACTCATGTAAAGATTAATGAGAATTTCATGGTTCAAGAGAGGTACTATGAATATGCACCTATGATTGAGGATGAACCTAGGCATAACAGTATAGACACTATTATTAGAGAAACATTTGATTGCATTGATGTATCATGTAATGAACCTAAATCAAGCAAAGAAGTATCACAGATTACAGATAAGGATGTCACACCAAAAGTTCCAAAATTCACATCTAGATACCATTCAAAAGATGATATCATTGGAGATTAGAGTAGTAGTGTTTTGACAAGATCTAAAGCAAAAAATTTAACAATGGATGAAGAGGTATGTTTACTTTCACAGATTGAACCTTTAAGTGTTGAAGATGCTTGCAAGGATTTTGATTGGCAGAAAGCAATGGAAGAAGAATTAGATCAAATAATAAAAAATGATACATGGGAATTGGTTCCTAGACCTAGTGACAAAA
>MU228479.1:1299059-1315136 GCA_018584345.1 Thuja plicata
GAACCCAAGCAGAATCACCTAATGGCAATAAAGAGAATATTCAGATATCTAAAGGGAACTATAGACTATGGTTTATGGTATCCTAAATCAGAGAATGTACAACTTCATGTATATACAGATGCAGATTAGGCAGGTTGTATTGATGACAGGAAGAGTACTTCAGGAGGAGAAGTATTTCTTGGAGATAGGTTGGTTTCTTGGATAAGCAAGAAGCAAAATTGTATCTCTTAGTCAACAATAGAAGCTGAATATGTTGCAGCAGCATTGAATTGTTCAACAATGGTTTGGATCAAGCAGATGGTTAAATATTTTGGTATTCAGGTTGATTGTCCTATTGTTATTCACTATGATAACACTAGCACTATCAACATGTCCAAGAACCCTATGATGCACGCAAAGACAAAACACATTGAGATCAAATACCATTTTCTTAGAGAAAAAGTTGTAGACAAAGAAGTAAAATTGGACTATGTGAGCACTAAAGAACAGTTGGCAGATATTTTCACAAAGCCTTTATCAAAAGATACTTTTGAGTATCTCAGGGAGAAGTTGGGATTAATTCCCTTTCCTGATTTTGATGAGATAAAGCATCACGTACATCAGTCCCTAGTGACTGATGAATGGTTGACTACTCTATTTCTGGAGTAGTACCTGTGCCTAATTGTTTATGTCACCCTTTTACATTGATGTCAAAGGGGGATTATGTAGTAAGGGGGAGCATATACTTTGGGGGAGTATATAAACATGTAACTTAAAAACACAGACAGAGGAGTTGTAGTAGTGTAGAGGAATCTTTGATAAGGATATTGAGAAGATTGTAAAAAGAAAGAGGATACCATGTGCTGAAGATGTTTTTAATATCATATGTTGCCATCAATGTCAAAGGTGGAGATTGTTGGAGATTTACTTCTGGCATCTAGTTGATTGTATGTTTGTCATTGATGACAACATATAATATACAACAGTGTTCTATATGTACTTATCAGAATGATGCTATTAAGCCTTGCGCAGTTATATTCATGTTTTAGACATGCTTTGGATGCTTTGTTCATACACGCAGACTCATATATGAAGTTTCAGTTGAGTTGTACAATTTTGTTAGTGACAGTTACAGTTTTTGGAGTTTATCTATACAGAGCTGACATATTTGCATTGGTTCTTGAGTTTCGCCTATCTTCAAGATACGTGTGTTTATATTCATGATTAGTTATGAGTTAACCATGTTTGGTTAAGAGCACTTGTCATGTTTCATCTGGATCATGATGTTTGAGATAATTTGGTGGAGCCGACTCAGTGAAGCGTCGTGTCTGTTGAGTTTGTGTTGCACGATCTTAATCCTGATTGTGTGCTTAGTTAAGCTGACAAGGAAGTTGGTGAAGTGTTTCCCATAGTCGTCATGACCTTATACTTTGAGGAAGATACTTACAGTAGTTCATTTGTGAATGCTAAGTGTGAATGATAAGAAAAGAGATAGAAAAAGTATAGAGCAGAATATCAATTATGTTTCATTCATCAAGGATCTATGTGAAGAAACAGTGGAAGATTACATTACATTGGAAATGATCAAGACATCAGGTCTACTCTACAGTTCATCATCAGATATAGTGCATATCTGTTCTACAGAAGGTTGTAGCCTTCACCATTGAAGTAGTGAGCTTTTGGACAGTGAGTCCTCACCCTTAACAGGGTTATTTGTAAAAGACTCCTAACAGGGTCAGACCCTTAACCAGGTCACTATACTTATTGCATTGTAAAGAACAACTCCTAACAGGGTTGCAAGATCTTCTAACAGGGATTATTATAAACAAGTATAGTTCATTGTGGGTGCTAATTCCCACTAGGATTTTTACCATTTGGTTTCCCTGTAACCAAATTGTGGTGTTGTCTAATGTGTTATCTGAATATGCATTTACTTTATGGTATTCTGGAATTAATAAGAGAAAAGAATTAAATTAGCTGATAACTAATTCACCCCCCTCTTAGTTATCCTTTGGGACTATTCTAACACAACACCATAAGAAGTAGTACATATCATCAAGTGCCTTCAAATCAAGAAGCAATCATTCCTCCTGCCTCTGATTTTGTTCCTAAAGACATATAAAGAAAGGTGGATAAGATATCAATCAAAGAAAAATGGTGTGGTGAGTATAGCTATGAGGAAGCTTTTACCATCACCAACATTCCACGAAATCCCAGATCATATGGTATGCCTCAACCAATGGAAACACATGAAAATCCAGAACCAGTGTTATTCAAATGTCCACCAACCACATTTGTCAAATGGGGAGACATAACTAACAAAAACCCCTTTGATCTAGACATCAACACTTGTTTGCATGAAGAATCTCAAGAGATACCTCAAGAACAAATACCTTTGTCATAATATGGAGTTGGTTTCACTATGCTGTAGAAATTTGGATGTGATGGTAAGACTGGTATGGGGGCAAGACAACAAGGCCTAATGGAGTTTTCTTTACTGCCAACCCAAAGAAACAAAATAGGGCTAGGCTATGGGAAAAATAGAACTAGTATGACCATCTGAGATATATATGTAGATCGACAATAGATTGCAAAATTAAATCGAGGATGAAATCTAGAACATGCCCTAATCAACAGTATACTCCAGCAATTATTGCCAGCGGAAGTGGAACCCTCTAATTCCCAATAAAACCTTAATAAGACTATCCAAGATGATGTGGAAAGTGAGACATGTAACAAGCATTATAGAATGATCGATACCCATGAGTATGAGTGGTTATCCCTCCATAATTCCGAGTCGCCCATCCTTGTCTATTCCCCTCGGTTTATCAGTACCATACACCTTGATGAAATGTTTGACCAGATGACCATAGAAGACCAACCGTGTATCGTTAAACATGTCGATGTCAATTCCTTAGGTTTTGCATCCACATCCCTTTTTGATTTTGTCAAAACTATCATTGCGGTTCCATTCACCCAAACAGAGTCATCCCCCATGCAAACCTTTGTCTAGTCTACCCCGAACTGATAGAATGGGATGAACAAGGAAAACCAGACATAGATATTTTTGAGAATGATGAAGCCATCACAAACTTCATGGGACTTCAAGAAGGCATACCATCATGAGACCACAAAGAAATCTTCTCTTTTAACCTAGATATATCAACATACTTTGGGAAGGAGGCTACTCTTTCTAGTCGCAAAAGCAAAATCAAAAGAAAAAAAGAAGAGTCAGTAAGTGAAAATTGAAAGACACTTTCTGACCATAAAAATGAGAAAAAAATAAAGGACGTATCTTTTGTTGAAAACCTCTCTGAGGAACTAGAGGATGGAAAGCTGGAGCTGCTCCCTTAATAGAAGAAAAGTCAATGTTACTAGAAAAAGAAATAGAGGAATTAAATATAGGGGATAAGAAGAGCCCTAAACATATTTGTTTGGCTAAATCTCTTACACCCGAGGAAAGAGAATGGTTCATTAGTTTCTTCAAGGAAAGAAAAATCAACTTCACATGGTCTTACACAGACACATCAGGTTTGGATCCAGAGCTAGTGCTACATCATCTTCCATTGTTACCAAATATAAAACCTATTAAACAAAGATTGAGAAAGATGCATCCGCACATCACTTTACTTTTCAAAGCAGAATTGAAGAAACTCTTAGATGTTGGCTTCATAAGACCAATTCCATATGCAGATTGGATATCAAATCTGGTGCCAGTAACAAAACATGATGGACAGATATGTATATGCACAGATTTTAGAGACTTGAACAAGGCTTGTCCCAAGGATGATTTTCCTCTACCAAACATTGACATGATAGTTGACCTGGTAGCAGGGCACCAAATGTTGTCACTCATGGACGGTTTCTCTGGATATAACCAAATCAAGATTGCACCAGAGGACCAACACAAGACAACATTCACATGTGCCTGGGGAACTTATTGTTGGAATGTGATGCCATTTGGCATAAAAAATACAGGTGCAACTTATCAAAGGGAAATGACCACAATCTTTCATGATCTAATTCATAAAATAATGGAAGACTATGTCGATAACATACTAGCCAAATCAATGCTTAGGGAATATCAACTACAATTTTTCGGTCTGATATTTGATCGAATGTAGGATTACAAGGTTAGACTCAATCCAAAGAAGTGTGCATTCAGACTTACTGCTAGAAATCTCCTTGGATTCATTGTATCACATAGAGGAATCAAAGTGGGCCTAGAAAAGGTTAATTCCATCCTCAACATGCCACCACCAAAAAATCTGAGGCAAATATGGGGTTTACAAGGAAAACTACAATCTATCAGGTGATTCATCACCCAACTAGTAGACAAGTGTCACCCATTCCAACACATACTGCATAAAGACGTGATCTTTATATTGACAGGAACAATACAAGAAAGTGTCTCAAACCTTCAAAGACTATCTATTGAAGTCCCCTATATTGGTGCCACCGATTCTAGGCATGTGACTCCTCTTATATATCTCTACAACAGAGTCAACACTAGGTGTTATTTTGGCACAACATGATGACCATGACAAGGAAAGATCTATTTACTACCTCACCAAAACATTGGTGAGATACAAGATAAATTATTCAGCAATTGAAATAGTCATGTCTCATAGTTGTCTTTGCTTCTCAAAAGTTAAGACATTACACGTCGAGTCATCAAACAAATCTCATAGCACACATAGATCGATTGCAATACTTGTTAAGTAAATCAACACTAACATGACGAATCGTCAAATGGGTAATGATCTTAAGTGAATTTGACATAGAGTACATGGATCAAAAGGCTATCAAAGGGATGGTAATTGCATATCAACTAGCAGAGGAACCAATACATGATCATCAACTTATAGTGTCCAAATTTCCAGATGAATCAATCCTCACTATACAACCAACAGTAGAGATTTGGCAATTATTCTTTGATGGGTCATATACGAACCATGGTGCAGGAGTAGGGATAGTACTCATTACTCCACATAATGATAGAATTCCTAAGTCTTTCCAATTCAAATTTCCATGCAAAAACAACATAGATGAGTACGAAGCTCTGGTTATTGGATTGAAGACAACTATATAATGGAGGATAAAGAACCTAAGAGTCTATAATGATTCCCAATTAGTCATCAGTCAAGTCAACAATGACTACATGACAAAAGATGAAAACCTGATCCCATATAGAGAGATGGACAAGCTACAGGCTTCTTTTCATTTCATTATATCTTAGTAGGTTCCAAGGGTCAAAACAAAGTAGTGGATGTGATGCCTACTATAACATCCTTGATCGACATGCTGAGTAAAGAAATCAAATTCCAATTTATGGTAGAACAATTAATGATACCGACATATAAAGCTCCAATAACAAAGTCAACTTGTGTCCCTGTTGGTCTTGAGTACCCCTGGTGCCATGATGTATATAATTACCTCCAAAATAGTACCCTACCACCCAACCTGTCTAGAAACCAAAAGAAGTCCCTAATCTGACAAGCCTCTAGGTACGCCCTTTGCACTAATACTCTACATAGAAGAAGTCTAGATGGAACACTTTTACAATGTCTCACTTCCACAGAATCCTAGAGATCCTTGTACAAGGTACATGAGGGAATTTATGGGGCCTAGACAAGGGGCAATATTTTGGAAAAGAAGATAATCAAAATGGGATACTACTGGCCCATAGTAGAGATAGATGCTAACAAATATGTACAAAGGTGTCAACAATCTCAGATTTATGGAGATATTTTCCATACACGAGATAAAGAACTCAACCCCCATCAATTCACCATGACCATGTTCAAAATGGGGATTTGACTTAGTGGGAAAGATTACACAAACATCTTATAATGGTCACAAGTACATCATTGCAACGATGAAGTACTTTACCAAATGGGTGGAAGCAATTCCTCTCACATACATCACTAGCAAGAAAATATCCATGTTCATACTGAACAACATCATCTATCGATATGGAATCCCTCAAACCATACTCACAAATCATGGTACACCTTTTCAAAATCAAGATGTTGAAGATCTTTGTGATAAGTTCTAGATAAAGCATGGTTTCTCTACATTCTACTATCCTCGAGGGAATGGCCAAGTTGAAGCCACTAATAAAACCATCCTAAAAATCTTAAAGAAAATGGTCAATGAATGTAGACGAGACTGACATTTGCAGCTTAGTGCCGCACTATGGGCATACAGAACCAATGTGATAACACCTATAGGAGAAACTCCATTCTCCCTGGTATATGGATTAGAGGTGGTCCTACCCCTCAAATTTGAAATCCCCTCCTTTAGAATCTCACTAAAGAACATCATTTTAGATGAAGACTGCAGAGTAGCTAGACTCAATGAACTGGAACTGTTGGATGACAGATGAAAAAATGCACTTAATCACTAATAAGGCTATCAGAATCTCCTTAAAAGAAACTCACAAAAAGGTCATGACATGAACCTTTGAGTTTGGAGATCTTTTCCTAATGTAAATCAAAAGAACCAAGCAGAAAGCATTAAACCAGGAAAGTCCAAACCTAATTGGCTAGGAACCTACATCATCATAACGTCATACAACAGTGGGGCATATCAACTAGAAACTTGAGAATGAGATCATCTCCCTGGTCATATCAACAATATGTACCTCAAAAGGTTCTACGCTTGAGGTCTCAAGGTCAAGGGAACATATCTAAAATCCAGAAAATACAAAAAAAATAAAAAATATATATATAAAAGGTTACCTTGGTGAAAACCTGGGAAATAGGCACCTTGGAGACAACAAAAAATTCAAAATTCAAAAAGTAAAGAGAAAGATAATTGCTCTCTCTGTGAAAACTTGGAAAACATGCATTATTGGGTAGGTACATTGGTAAAAACTTGGTAAACAGGTGCCAAGTGTTAAGGTCCCGCATCGCCATTAATGAACTCAAAAAGATTCAAGTTTTTACTCATCGCATGAAAGATTTGAGTACCCGAGATTATTTTTAGAAGCGTAATCCCCTTTGAGCATCATGCTTATCCATGGTTTGGACTAGTTGACCAAACTAGGGGGCAATTCTAAAAGTCCTTAAAAAAATCTTAAAAATCTTAAAAAGTCATAAAAAAATCCTAAAAAGATCATCACCGTCTCCTCTCCCTCCATCTCTACCAACACCTCTCACACCCCCTCTCCCTCCATCTCTACCTCTACCTCTACCTCCATCTCTCCCACCCCCTTGGCCTCCATCTCTACCTCCCACCGGCATCCATCCCTCCCACCATCCATCTCTTCACCTCTCCCCCGGTCACCACCTCTCTATCATGGTCTCCTCATCAAAACCTCTGTAATAGGATGGGTAACACCTGTTAGGCTAATATTCCCAGACTATAGACACAAAACATCAAACTATGGAGTAGTTCCTGCACGCAAACAAGCTTCAACATCAGTACCACATGGATAAGAGAGCATAATAGAGTATTACGATAAGATTTATATCATAAAGAACTAAAGAGAGTACAATATCAAACAAATACTATGCAAATAAAGAGATCTACCTGCATCAACAATGTTTGATCACCACATCCACAGAACAGGATGAAGGCCATCAAACTCGGTCCTCGCAGCATGCATCGTGATCACATCTCCCCACAGAGTGATATCTCCAAACCTCCGTGCAAAGTAAGCATAAGAATCAGTGACATCATGTCGCTCCCCAAACTATCACAAAACCCTATTGGTGTTGTGTATATCTATCATGTGCACGAGCTCAGTGACGCGCCAAATCAGGAAACTCCTCTACCGGAAGAAAGGAAGGTGTGCATCCTCACCCTCCCAAACAAGACAAGATCTATATGGCCTCTAAATGAAATAAGGCATCATATCCAACTGCTGCCTCCAATACATCAGATGCCCCATATGGGACTACACTATGGCTTGATCATACATGAATACATATGATCTCCTTGTAGGAAGATCATGGACACTAATAGGTGTACACACACAATGCGCTCACACACCCAGATCTAGAGCAAGGTAATGCCACATCCAATCGACTTACCACCCTGGTAAGCCTTGTAGAATATATGGTAATACATGTGAGCTAACATGCAAGTCCTCCAAGCATAAAAAATATGGTCTCTCACCATACGCTGCAGAACAATTCTCCATCCAATGGGGAATCCTTGCTGCCTATAGTTGGGATACAAAATCCCATAAATCAAGGTACCTAATAATGTACTCAACCTGTCTAAACCCATGCCAAATATAGATCATGGGATATCTTTGGGATTAGACATCCCTAACTGATTGACAGGTAGACCAGTGATCTCAGACAACACAACAATACCACTAGGCTGTCGGGTAAACTCTACTAAGGCACGCTGAATAGGAACCTGGAGGATATGGTAAACATCATCGAGAGTGATAGTGCACTCTCCAGTAAGAAGATGAAAGGTACATGTATCAAAGTACAACCTCTCCAATAATGCAAAGATCAGACCCCTATTGGTTGTGATCTCCTGCATATAGGTAACCCAATATAATCCTAAATGCCTAAGTATGTCCCTCTCATCCTTAGAGATCTGGAAACAATATACCAAACCTATCGGTCTGGACTCTTGGTAGCATAGAACATCACCATTCATCTGCAAGACAAAGTAACATACAAGAATCAGTATCAAGGTTGACAAAACAAATTACCATGTGCAAAATAACTAAGTATACAGTACAGTAGATCAATTGCGAAAGGCAAACATCAATTGTGACACCTTTATATCATTTGCGACATTTATTTGAAGCATTTGCAAAACATAACTCACAATTATGGAAATAAAAGGAATGAATGCAGTACACTTATCAAATGTAAAAATGAAACAACAATTGTGACATTTAATCGACAATTACGGTGAAATACGTCGACGATTATGACACAGTTACAAAAAATTCAAAAAAGGAATTGAATTTAAAAGCATTAATGACAAGCAATAAATGCACATGGGATAAAAAAACTTGCCGCATTGCATGTGCCCTTTGGACGACTGAATGTACGGACTCGTTTGGACATGTGTATGACTCTGGGAAGACCTACCATCACTCAAAACAAGCAAGAAAAGCAAAGAAACTTAGAGGCAAATCTTACCAGAGAATCTAGGGCTCCAAAGTGCAAAGTGACAAATGAAAGGGCCCACAAGTTATTAATAAATGATCAACATAAACCCCATTTCATCAAGGAGCCCTATTTTATCGTCCCGAGCCCTAGAATCTTTCACAACTAGTATAAGGAGCGATTATAACTATTTTCACAAACTATTGAATGTCATGACAATCATTTTGTAGTATCAACAAATTGACGCTCCTATTGTGACTTTTCGCTCAAATTTATTGAGGGGGCATAAATCCACCTGCTATAACCGGGGAAAGGTGGGGCAAGATCAAAATAGAAGATTCTTTCACACAATGTGACAAGCCACAATGCATCAAAGATGGGCAAACGTAGACACCCTAAAATGGACAGACTTGCGACCTTACATTAAAACACTAAATTTCATCTATTAATTAATAATTTTTTAATCATTAATTAATCATTTATTTCTTCTAAATCCACTCCCCCAATCCTTTAATCAGTTCCCCAAAATTAATTAAATAATTAATTTTATTTATTTAATTAATCTTTGTTAATTAATTAAATTCAATTTCCTAAAGTTTACATTTAAATATTTAAACTTATTAATTTATTCTTCTGCTTAAGTTAATTTCATTAAATTAATTTAATTTCACTCAACAATTTTACTCTAAATAAAAAAGAATTTAATTATTTTATGTTTGAATACTTTAATTTCAAAATTCAATTAAATCCTTTCTCAAGTTCAAAAAGGTAACTCTTGATCAACTCCTATGTTAACTAAAACATTCCCTCTTCTCTCCAAGTTGAAGAGGTGGAGTTTATTGGTTTCTCCTCAGTTAGCTAAAACATTCCCTCTTCTCTCCAAGTTGAAGAGGTGGAGTTTACTGGTTGCTCCTCAGTTAACTAAAACATCCCCTCTTCTCTCCAAGTTAAAGAGGTGGAGTTTACCGATTGCTTCTCCAGTTCCTTTTGATCTCAACCATTCATTCTCCAATTTATGGGGTCGATCTCATCTGTCTAAATAATTCCCATATTCTATATAATTAATCCTTCTCAACCATTTGAAGGCATCTACTTCTTCTAATCCATTCCCCAAATCATTTAATCATTTTCCCAAAATTAACTAAATAATTAATTTTATTTAATTAATTAATATTTATTATTTAATTAAATTCAATTTCCTAAAGTTCAAATTTTAAATATTTAAACTTATAAATTTTTTCTTCTAATCAAATCAATTTCATTAAATTAATTTAATTTCACTCAACAATTTTATTGTAAATACAAAAGAATTTAATTACGTCATGTTTGAATACTTTAATTTCAAAAATTAATTAAATATTTAAATAAATCATTTCTCAAGTTAAAAAAGGCAACTCTTGATCAACTCCCTAGTTAACTAAAACATTCCCTTTTCTCTCCAAGTTGAAGAGGTGGAGTTTACTAGTTGCTCCTCAGTTAACTAAAACATTCCCTCTTCTCTCCAAGCTGAAGAGGTGGAGTTTACTGGTTGCTCCTCAGTTAACTAAAATATTTCCTCTTCTCTCCAAGTTGAAGAGGTGGAGTTTACTGATTGCTTTTCCAGTTCTTTTTTATCTCAACCATTCATTCTCCAATTTCTGGGATCGATCTCATTCATCCAATTCATTTCCATATTCTATATAATCAACCATTTTCAACCATTTGAAGGATCCAAGATTTCAATTTTTGTGCACAATTACTCTGCAAGATTCTTGCGAAGCATCAAGCATTTTTGTGATCATATCATTATCATTTTCTCAACACTCCCAAGTCACAGACGTTGCTGATACCAATACTGAGCACCATTCATCCAATGTTTCAGAAGGAGTAGATAGAAGCAATATAAGCCTTGAGCATTGTGGTTTTCATTTGTTTATTTTCCTCTTTGATTGCTCGTTATTTTATTGTCCTTAGATGCGTTCTTAGTATTTCTGATTGCTTTCCCCCATTGCAAATTGGTGCTACTAACCCTCATTAATTCGAGTTGGAGTAGGATTAGATCTACACACATACATACATACATATACATATACATATATAGATATGTGTATGTGTGTGTGTATGCACGTGTGCACACATGCATGTTTGTACACACACACATGTCGATCTATCAAATTGTGTGTTTGTGTAACTTTAAAGAAAATAAAATACCTCTAAATTAACATTTTTATATTTACTATCTATAGTAATTGAATAAATGAAAGAATATTTTTTAATAATGTCTATGAAGTCAAAGTAGTCTATGAGATCTAAGAGCAACACTCAACCCTTTCACGTGGGAACCTTATCAACTTTGTGATCTCCTCTCAAGATCAAATCTTTTAAAAGGAATTTGATGTTGAAGTTAGCAATTATTATCTAGCCTTCCTTACTCAAACAAGATGCCTAAATTATCAAATTTTAAGGTGTATTGTCTTCATAGATGGTACAAATGTCGTTGTATGTTGAGTGCTTTGCGATGAAGTGCTATTTTCTCCAACACTCCCTTGTTGCAAAGCCAACATATTCTTTTTTTTCTCCTCCTTTTTAGGCATCATCCATGTGCCAATTTTGCATCTAAGATGATAAGAGCTAGTCCTCTATTAGATTATCAATATTTTTGCTTCCTATTTTATATTCCCTTTTATATACTTTTTCCTTATGCTCTTACATATTAAATTATTTTGCATATTTAATTCTTTGATATAACAAATTTCACCTTTGTTTATATAATATTCGTAAATAATTCCTACATTTCTCTCTCACGTACTTTTATTTTCTCATTAGTATTTAAACATTCATACACATTAATATCCCACTTCCATCCATTTGTTATTCTCCCTCAGCCATATATTCCTTCTTCTAAGGAGCTCTTTCTCGAGAATTATCTCTTTAAAAATAATTGTAGCTCTTAGAAAATAAAATTCTTTTCCACTATGTAATCTGTGATATACTTCTTAATTCAAAAAATAAAATTGTATAAACATTAAAAACACAACTTTCTATGGAGAACTGTCCAAAACAAAGTGCTTGACAGGTCGACCTATCGACTTTAAGCCTCCAAACTAGAATCACAATCAATATCACTAACCAAGATTAAGAATGCAACGTTGATCATACGCTACGTAGTGGTAAGAAAATTTTCTAATTGTTGACACGGCAGGGGTTCGAGTAACAGTTAAGATAACCAAAACTATTTATATAGAAGAACGCTTTTGAGTTCCTCTGTGACACATACTATAAGTATTGCAGGAATTCCAGAGCTTTGCCTGCATCCTCTTCACTCTGTTACTCGTTTGGGGTACATGCTTGTTTTGAATTTTAGAAAGAAGAAAAATGATTTTGGACATTTGTGTGAACAACATAGAATAGTATTCTTTGTTAACAGGGATGGTTGTTGGTGCCTCACAATTATATGGCTTCTGTGGTCGGGGGCAATGGGAGGACAGTATTCTAACTATTTTCACAAACTCAAAAAGAAAACTCTTGATCAACTCCTCAGTTAACTAAACCATTCCCTCTTCTCTCCAAGTTGAAGAGGTGGAGTTTACTAGTTGCTCCTCAGTTAACTAAAACATTCCCTCTTCTCTCCAAGTCAAAGAGGTGGAGTTTACTAGTTTCTCCTCAGTTAACTAAAACATCCCCTCTTCTCTCCAAGTTGAAGAGGTGGATTTTACTGATTACTTCTCCAGTTCATTTTGATCTCAACCATTCATTCTCCAATTTCTGGGATCGATCCCATTCATCCAGATCATTTCCATATTCTATATAATCAACCCTTCTCAACTATTTGAAGGATCCAGGATTTCAAGCTTTGTGCAGAATTACTCTGCAGGATTCTTGCGAAGCACCAAGCATTCTTGTGATCATATCAATATCATTTTCTCAACACTCCCAAGTCATAGATGCTGCCGATACCAATATTGAGCACCATTCATGCAATGTTTCAGGAGGAGTAGAGAGAAGCAATAGAAGCCTCGAGCATTGTGGTTTGCATTCGTTTGTTTTCCTCTTTGATTGCTCATTATTTTATTGTCCTTAGATTCATTCTTAGTATTTCTGATTGCTTTCCCCCATTGCAAATTGGTGCTACTAACCCTCATTAATTTGAGTTGGAGTAGGATTAGATCTAAATATTTTGGATCATCATCATATAGCGATTCATATTTTCAACAAATTAATGCTCATTTGACGCATTTTTTTTCCTTAATTTGTTGAGGGGGCATATAGTCCACCTGCTATTATCGGGGCAAGCTGGGGTAGGATCAAAACAAAAGTTTCTTTGACATAATGCGACACACCACAATGCATCAAAGAGGGGCAACTATAGACACTCTAAAATGGACATACTTGTGACCTTACATTAAAACACTAATTTTCATCTATTAATTAATATTTTCTTAATCATTAATTAATCATCTACTTCTTCTAATCCATTTCCCAAATCATTTAACCATTTTCCCAAAATTAATTAAATAATTTATTTATTTAATTAATGAATTAATCTTAATTAATTGATATTTATTAATTAATCTTTATTAATTAATTCAATTTCCTAAAGTTTAAATTTAAATATTTAAACTTATTAATTTATTCTTCTAATGAAATTAAATTCGTTAAATTAATTTAATTTCACTCAACAATTTTATTCTAAATCAAAAAGAATTTAATTACCTTATGTTTGAATACTTTAAACTCAAAAATTAATTAAATATTCAAACAAATCATTTCTCAAGTTCAAAAAAGGTAACTCTTGATCAACTCCTCAGTTAACTAAAACATTCTCTCTTCTCTCCAAGTTGAAGAGGTGGAGATTACTTGTTGCTCCACAATTAACTAAAACATTCCCTCTTCTCTCCAAGTTGAAGAGGTGGAGTTTACTGGTTGCTCCCCGGTTAACTAAAACATCCCCTCTTCTCTCCAAGTTGAAGAGGTAGAGTTTACTGATTGCTTCTCTAGTTCCTTTTGATCTTAAGCATTCATTCTCCAATTTCTGGGATCGATCTCATCTGTCCAAATCATTTCCATGTTCTATATAATCAACCCTTCTCAACCATTTGAAGGCATCTACTTCTAATCCATTCCCCAAATCATTTAATCATTTTCCCAAAATTAATTAAATAATTAGTTTTATTTAATTAATTAACCTTAATAAATTAATCTTTATTAATTAATTAAATTCAATTTCCTAAAGTTTAAATTTAAATATTTAAACTTATTAATTTATTCTTCTAATTAAATTAATTTAATTCCACTCAACAATTTTATTCTAAATCAAAAAGAATTTAATTACCTCATACTTGAATACTTTAATTTCAAAAATTAATTAAATATTCAAATAAATCCTTTCTCAAGTTCAAAAAGGTAACTCTTGATCAACTCCTTAGTTAACTAAAACATTCCCTCTTCTCTCCAAGTTGAAGAGGTGGAGTTTACTGGTTGCTCCTCAGTTGACTAAAACATTCCCTCTTCTCTCCAAGTTGAAGAGGTGGAGTTTATTGGTTGCTCCATAGTTAACTAAAACATCCCCTGTTCTCTCCAAGTTGAAGAGGTGGATTTTACTAATTGCTTCTCCAGTTCCTTTTGATCTCAACCATTCATTCCCCAATTTACGAGATCGACCTCATCTGTCCAAATTATTTTCATATTCTATATAATTAACCCTTCTCAACCATTTGAAGGATTCAAGATTTCAAGCTTTGTACACAATTACTCTGCAAGATTCTTCCAAAGCATCAAGCACTCTTGTGATCATATCAATATCATTTTCTCAACACTCCCAAGTCACAGACGCTTCCGATACCAATACTAAGAACCATTTATCCAACATTTCAGAAGGATTAGAGAGAAGCAATAGAAGCCTCGAGCATTATGGTTTACATTTGTTTGTTTTCCTTTTTGATTGCTCGTTATTTTATTGTCCTTAGATTCGTTCATAGTCTTTTTTGTTTCTTTCCCCCATTACAAATCGATGCTACTAACCCTCATTAATTTGAGTTGGAACAGGATTGGATCTACACATTTTGGTGAACCTGACGCAATCGACCCTGCATTCTACCGCAATCGGTGGAATTTTGCCGTAGTCGACCTATAGACCTATGCATTTATTCTATCAACAAAATTGGATTCCTCTGTCAACACTCTACATTTTTATCAGTTTGAAACCTTGGAAAAGATTTCCCATTTCGTGTGAAAGGTTAGTGTACACATCTAAGGAAATAATGAAGAATCAATGTGAATCTCAAAACATCTAGGATCATCCCTTATTGATAGTTCGACTATTGTTTACCATTAATAGTTCAAAAGTTCAGATTAGATTATCTTGATCCCGTTATCTCAGCTTCATCAACCTTTATTAATGACTTTGTCTCATCTAAGGCAAGAGTCAAAATCAATTTCTTATATATCCAATCTCTGAGATTAAGAGAAATCAAAATTTGTTCCTAGAATTACCCTTTTCAAAATAGGTACTCATACTAGATCCTCAAGAGGTTATCCCTTTTGTTTGCTTTATATCACTCATTTTAGTTCAAAACCTGGATAATGTTGTTGGGATATTTGAATGTACCGGTTATTATATTAATAAAGTATTATGTTAGCCTCGGTCGTTAGTGACCGAGAGGTTAGACAGTTACGTCACGATGGTTCGGTCGTGGCCCTTCGGGTACTTTATATACCCTCTCGGAGGATGGACACGGGGATATTATTGTATGATCATTATGATGTAAATGTACTTGCCAGTCTGGAATGATTAATGAAAGTATTTATTATTCTATGATATATTCTGTGTCTATTGTATTTCCTGTACTATGTCTATGCAATATTAAGTTACCCGTGACGGTAAACATTTGGCGCCGTTGCCTAGATGTACTCGGGAAGGAAAAAATAAAATAAATTGATGTGTTGATTATTGTCCGAAGTGAGCAAAGAATTCATGCCCAATCAATTGAACAAAAATAGAAAGAAGGAACTCGAGGAGGAACAAGCCGATAGA
>MU228479.1:1317999-1355156 GCA_018584345.1 Thuja plicata
AACGATCGAAGAGGCCTCCAGAAATTAATTAGATTAAGCAAATAATAGTTAAAAAAAAAAGAAAAAAAAAAAAGAAAAAGTAAAATGTCCGTACGGCCTGATACCGTACGGAAGCAAAAAATAAAAAAAAAGTAAAGTATTCGTACGACCTAATACCATACGGGTCTGTACGATTGTACGGAAGCAAAATGGAAAAAACTTTAAAAAAAAAGCATGACACCGTACGGTTTGAGTCCGTACGACCATATAGACAACTAAAAAAAATTGCAAACACCGTACGGTGACATGACCGTACGGCAAAGGGAATAAGGAAGCTGTACAAACACATGAGGAGAAGAGTTTAGTTTCCGTACGGCAGCATGGCAGACGCAAAAAGATAGACCGTACGACAGCATAGAAGCAGAGGTTACTGTACGGTGATAGGAGCCAACAAAACATTCATGCCATACGGTGGTACGAAACAACTAGCATCGAAGAAGAAGTGCTGTACGGTAGCACGAAAATTAGGCACACAAGAGGAAATGAAGTGGTCCGTACGACGAGCAAGAGTAGGACAGTACGGTGAGCACAACATATGGGCAAAGTGTCGTACAGCAGTACAACAATTAAAGACATCCATACGACGGTTAGAGCACATCGTTGGGCATCTGTACGACAGTTCAAATACACCGAACGACATTCCTAGCACCGTACGACAAGGAAAACAAGTATACTTGCGTCCGTACAGCCAGGTAAAAGAAAGATAAGACCGTATGGCCGCACAGAATGCAGTGAAGGAGCACATGCCTGTACACCGTACGAAAATGAAGTAGGAAAGGAGCCCACATGAATAAGAGCTAGGGAACAAGGAAGGACTGGCAGCAGGGAGGAGAAGGTTCTAAAAAAAAAACAAAAAAAAAATGACGACAAATCAAGACAGTTCAAAATTAATAATGTATGGTACTGAAGGGAAGGGCATAAGTAGGCAGTAAGGAAAACACAAGCAGTTTGCAGAAAAGAGTATGGGATCAGAAGAAAATCACAAAAATGGTGGGTTTGAAGGTGCTAAATTGGTCCTAGCGGCGAGGGGCGCTGCCCCTCGACCCCGCTGGGGGCGATGCCCCCTAGACCCCCAGTCGGTTTAGTTATCAGCCTTCGAAAAGTATGACCGGTTGATGAGACCCGGAGCTACTACAGGCATAGAGTGTCTGCGTGCTAGAGGTGGAGAGAGCACTAGAGCAAGCCTTTGGAGAGGGGTACTACGCTTTGAGGTGTTCAGAGGAGTAGGTGTTGGCTGGAGGTGAGACTGTCTTGGTGGATGCATAGAGAGCTCGGGAGGAGCTAACCACCCAGTTGGAGGCAATAGAGCGACACTTGACTCAGCGTACTAAGGAGTTGGAAGCAGAGAAGGCAGCATAGGTGGCTATCGAGGTCAGATTGGCTAGGGAGACAATATTGTGTTAGCAGAGGCTACAGCTGAAACATGTTTTTTGGCGAACAGTTTGGTGTAGGCACAGGAGGAATATGATGTGCTGGAAAAAGAACTACGAAGAAACATTGATGGGGAGGGCGGCACTTCAGCTTTTTCAGGGACGCCCTCCGCCCCTTCTCTTCAGTGATTTTCTTATTCTATGTGGTGTATTTCATCTCCCTTTTGTTGTAAGTCGTCAGAGACGACTTGTTTTTTTGGGGGGGGATGATGTTGTCGGGATATTTGAATGTACCAGTTATTATATTAATAAAGTATTATGTTAGCCTCGGTCGTTAGTGACCGAGAGGTTAGACAGTTACGTCACGACGGTTCGGTCGTGGCCCTTCGGGTATTTTATATACCCTCTCGGAGGATGGACACGGGGATATTATTGTATGATCATTATGATGTAAATGTACTTGCCAGTCTAGAATGATTAATGAAAGTATTTATTATTCTATGATATATTCTGTGTCTATTGTATTTCCTGTACTATGTCTATGCAATATTAAGTTACCCGTGACGGTAAACAGATAACACCATGTCTTTTACACCCTATGGAGGACCTTATACTAGGTCGAAGGCTATAACCCAACCAAATGAATCCTACATTAACCAATTTCCCCTGTGGAAAAAAGAGTAAGAGGACTACCCATTCAAAAACACCAATCCTGCTCTCTACATTGAGAATTTGCATGATATTCATCATGGTTCCCATAGACCAACTATATTTCAAGATTTCATAGAGGAAGAGCTCGAAGAAATAGAGAAAGATACTTATTCCGCGCAAGTAGTTGATGTTGTTGTGGAAGGAAACCCTGAAAGATTTCTAGCCACGTTGATAAAAAAGGGAGTCAAGCTCCCCGCTGAATTCACTGTATCAACACTATGGCCTGAAAACCCACTAGTAGGACAAAGCAGAAATCAATCCTCTCAAATGAATCCTATGGTGTCTCAAGTCTTGTCTCTGCCATCAGCAACAACCACGACATCAACACAAACTGTGTCAACCCAACTAGCTTGACTAATCGAGCTAGTACATCATCCACCCAAAACATGATGGGCTCCCAACCGAGTGCACCCTTGGTTACCAGTTTATCTCAAGCATCAGACTAATGGTCTTTTACATCAAGCACTAAAGCTGTGTCATCAATTCCCCAAACGAGCAATAAACCATTTGCAACTACTCAGATACTGCAGTTTATCCCTACTAGCTTTGGACTTAACACTTAGCTCCCACATAGATCAATCTCTATGGGTCCAAAATTCAGTCAACATCCACCAAAGGCTACACCTTTATTCCAATAGGGGTCCCAACAACAACAACCTTGGATCACTCAGATTCCCCAATATCAAAATCACATACTGGGAAATCAATACCAAGTCCCCAGGAGATCACATGTCACAATACAAGGAACACAAAGGTGAAGCCTTATACCTACCACAACACAAAGATTTAATGTTGGGAATGTTCCTCAATCTCCAACAGACATGCTGATATAGCAAGTTAAAAATCTACAAACACAAGTGATGGACATTCAAAATCAGGGACAAACCAAGTCTTAAACAATAGAGGACTTGTACCCATACCCATTTGATCACTCATTGCACATATCTTTGTTTCCCACTCACTTCTTGGTGTCTAAATTTGACAAATACATAGGCAATACCAATCCTGTAGAGCATATCAGGGAATTCTTTGCTAGATGCATTGAATTCGCACACGATGAAACTTACCTAATATGATTATTTCCACAGAGTCTAGCCAGACCAACAATGGAATGGTTCTCACACCTACCCCATGGCATTATGTCTTGGGGAGAATTGGTCGAAAAGTTTATTGCTCACTTTCATCATAACATCGAATGCAAGGTCAATATCAAGGACCTCTGTGATATTAAGCAAAAAGATGATGAATCCTTTGTTAAATTCTTACAAATATGAAGGAATACTACAAACAAAATAACATATGATGTGCCCGAACAAGACCTAATAGTCATGTTCGTTGACACTCTGATCCCATATATATCATTCACAACAGAGTTGCAACTCGCTCCAAATTTCAAGCAACTTATAGAACGAGGAGTTCGATGTGAGCAAAACTTGGTCAAGAGAGGAATCCTTGCGAATCCTAACCATACGAACACAAATAAGAATGCAATGGATAAGGGCAAATGGTGGAGTAAGAAAAAGAATGTCACCAATGATGGTGTCATTGACGTCAAAACTATCAACTATGCTCAACCCAAGGTTTCACTACAAGGAGAACCCATGATTAATTAAATTCAATTTCCTAAAGTTTAAATTTAAATATTTAAACTTATTAATTTATTCTTCAAATTAAATTAATTTCATTAAATTAATTTAATTTCACTCAACAATTTTATTCTAAATGAAAAAGAATTTAATTATTTTATGTTTGAATACTTTAATTTCAAAATTCAATTAAATCCTTTCTCAAGTTCAAAAAGGTAACTCTTGATCAACTCCTCTATTAACTAAAACATTCCCTCTTCTCTCCAAGTTGAAGAGGTGGAGTTTATTGGTTTCTCCTCAGTTAGCTAAAACATTCCCTCTTCTCTCCAAGTTGAAGAGGTGGAGTTTACTGGTTGCTCCTCAGTTAACTAAAACATACCCTCTTCTCTCCAAGTTAAAGAGGTGGATTTTACTAATTGCTTGTCCAGTTCCTTTTGATCTCAACCATTCATTCTCCAATTTATGGGGTCGATCTCATCCGTCTAAATAATTTCCATATTCTATATAATTAATCCTTCTCAACCATTTGAATGCATCTACTTCTTCTAATCCATTCCCCAAATCATTTAATCCTTTTCCCAAAATTAACTAAATAATTAATTTTATTTAATTAAATTCAATTTCCTAAAGTTCAAATTTAAATATTTAAACTTATTAATTTATTCTTCTAATCAAATTAATTTCACTCAACAATTTTGTTCTAAATAAAAAAGAATTTATTACCTCGTGTTTGAATACTTTAATTTCAAAAATCAATTACATATTCAAATAAATCATTTCTCAAGTTCAAAAAGGTAACTCTTGATCAACTCCACAGTTAACTAAAACATTCTCTTTTCTCTTGAAGTTGAAGAGGTGGAGTTTACTGGTTGCTCCTCAGTTAACTAAAATATTCCCTCTTCTCTCCAAGTTGAAGATGTGGAGTTTACTCGTTGCTCCTCAGTTAACTAAAATATTTCTTCTTCTCTCCAAGTTGAAGAGGTGGAGTTTATTGATTGCTTCTCCAGTTCCTTTTGATCTCAACCATTCATTCTCCAATTTCTGGTATCGATCTCATCCGTCCAAATCATTTCCATACTCTATATAATCAACCCTTCTCAACCATTTGAAGGATCCAGGATTTCAAGTTTTGTGCACAATTACTCTGCAGGATTCTTGAGAAGCATCAAACATTCTTGTGATCATATCAATATCATTTTATCAACACTCCCAAGTCACAGACACTACTGATACCAATACTGAGCACCATTCATCTAGCGTTTTAGAAGGAGTAGAGAGAAGCAATAAAAGCCTCGAGCATTGTGGTTTGCATTCGTTTGTTTTCCTCTTTGATTGCTCATTATTTTATTGTCCTTAGATTCGTTCTTAGTATTTCTTATTGCTTTCACCCATTGCAAATAAGTGTTACTAACCCTCGTTAATTCAAGGTAGAGTAGGATTAGATCTACACACACACACACACACACTTACATACATACATACATACATACATACATACATACATACATACATATATATAGATATGTGTATATGTGTGTGTATGTGTGCACGCGTGCGCACATGTGTGTGTACACACACACATGTCGATCTATCAAACTATATATATGCGCGCACGCGTGTGTAACTTTAAAGAAAACAAAATACCTCTAAATTAACATTTTTATATTTAATATCTATAGTAATTGAATAAATGAAAGAATTTTTTTTAATAATGTCCATGAAGTTAAAGTAGTCTACGAGATCTAAGAGCAACACACAACCCTTTTGCGTTGGAACCCTATCAACTTTGTGATCTCCTCTCAAGATCAAATCTTTTAAAAGGAATTTGATGCTGAAGTTAGTAGTTTCTATCTAGCCTTGCTTACTCAAACAAGATACCTAAATTATCAAATTTTAAGGTGTCTTCATAGCTGATACAAATGTCGTTGTATGTTGAGTGCTTTGCGATGAAGTGCTATTTTGTCTCCAATACTCCCTTGTTGCAAAGCCAACATATTCTTTTTTGTCTCCTCCTTTTTAGGCATCATCCATGTACCAATTTTGCATCTAAGATGATAAGAGCTAGTCCTCTATTAGATCATCAACATTTTTGCTTCCTATTTTATATTGCCTTTTATATAGACTTTTTCCTTATACTCTTACATATTAAATTCTTTGATATAACAAATTTCACCTTTATTTATATAATATTCCTAAATAATTCCTACATTTTTCTCTCACATACTTTTATTTTCTCATTAGTATTTAAACATTCATACACATTAATATCCCACTTCCATCCATTTGTTATTCTCCCTCATCCATGTATTCCTTCTTCTATGAAGCTCTTTCTCTAGAATTATCTCTCTAAAAAAAATTGTAGCTCTTAAAAAATATAATTCTTGTCCACTATGTGATTCTGTGATATACTTTTTAATTCAAAAAATAAAATTGTATAAACATTAAAAACACAGCTTTCTATGGAGAACTGTCCAAAACAAAGTGCTTGACAGGTCGACCTATCGACTTTAAGCCTCCGAACCAGAATCACAATCAGTATCACTGATCAAGATTAAGAATGCAACGCTGATCCTACGCTACGTAGTGGTAAGCAAAATTTCTAATTGTTGTCGCGGCAGGGGTTCGAGCAACGGTAAAGAAAACCAAAACTATTTATACAGAAGAACGCTTTTGAGTTCCTCTGTGACACATACTAGAAGTAATGCAGGAATTCCAGAGCTTTGCCTGCATCCTCTTCACTCTGCTACTCGTTTGGGGTACGTGCTTGTTTTGAATTTTAGAAAGAAGAAAAACGATTTTGGACATTTGTGAGAACATCATAACATAGTATTCTTTGTTGGCAGGGATGGTTGTTGGTGCCTCACAGTTAGATGGCTTCTGTGGTCGGGGGCAATGGGAGGACAGTATTTATGCCAAAGTTACCAATCCCACTCTCTCCCCGTCCCATCTTCAGGGTATGCTCTTTACAAAGGTTATAATGTCATAATGTTATAATAAGCTTACCTTCAAAGGTTTTGGGCCCCAATATAAAGACCGACTTTTTTTCAACTCTCATGAGTTTCCACCTTTTGTGTTTTCGATGTCTGTGGTCGGCCGAAAAGCGCGTTTGAATTAACTGTATGGATTTTTTTTCAATGCTTTATTAATTCTTTTTGGGAGGAATCCAGTCTATAATTAAATAGCAGAAAATCAGAAATTAAAAAAATCATTTTTTTTAAAAAACTGTCTAGTAAACAATCTTTGGCCTCGTAAATGCTAATGTTTTTCTCTTAACAAAACTCTGCAGTGTCTTCAACTGCCCTTTTTTTGGTTTGTTCAAATTTGGAATAAAAACATTTAGCGACATCCTTCATTTTGTATTTTTTCAAAAATAAAAATTATATTTTGATTTTGCTAACTACCTATCTCTAATCCTGCGTATCCTAAGCCATTGATATAACTTTATTAACCAAATTCATTGAATTAAATCAGTAATTTGTGTTTAAAAGGGTTGTCTAATTGTTAGTGAATCATTCCTTTAAAAAGTTGAATAGATGCCAATAGGTAGGTTACCTATGTTATGTGCAAACCTCATCGCTCTGCATTGGTTTTCACTACAACCTTATATCAATCATTTGGGTGAATAGAAGTTGGATACCCTTAATTACGGCTTCCTACCTTTTAGGTCACTTTAATTTTGTCTAAGTATGTAAGCCTATGAACATTACAAAGGTCTAGATCTAATGTGAAGTAAGTTTTAGTTCTAAAATTTTTAAATGAATCAAATCAAAGGACATGGGTGACATAATACAAAATTTATGTATGTAAGGTTTTGTTAATGTTATAGAATTCAGATAAGGTTATGTTAATGTTACAGAATTCATATAAGTGAATGAATATTATGGCTCTTGATTTTATTTAGGAGGGAAGGCATATTATACATGCATTTGGACGTGGAGTCCATGGAAGGGAATGGTAGTAAGTGTTGTAAGAATTTTAAAATCATTCCCTTGTTTAAATTGCAAAGAGCTATGTGGCCATTATACCACTTTGAACCAACATTTGTTGAACAAGTCCAAGCAGAAGGGACAACACAAAATAAGCATTGTTTATTCTTTCTCTTTCCTGCTATAACACAATAATGTTGTACACTTTTAAGGCGTAAGTTTGTGAAGCATTAAGTGAGGCAGCCAATGCAAGGGGACGCGGAGGGCAATGTCATTAAGTGTTCGATGAAAAAACTCACACGCAATTGAATCCAGAAACAACAACTTACTAGTAAGTTTGTGAAGCATTAAGGCAGCCAATGCAAGGGGATGCGGAGGGCAATGTCATTAAGCGTTTGATGAAAAAACTCACGCAATCAAATCCAGAAACAACAACTTACAAGTCTGTGGATTGGGGAAATCTGATAGCATTGATTTCAAAATCATTCTCTAGCTTGAATTGCAAGGAGCCATGTGAGCATTATATCACTTTGAACCAACCTTTGTATAATGTCCAAGTAAAAGCAACTACACAAAATAAAGTTAAACATTGTTTATTCTTTCCTTGCTCCAATATGGTAGGTATAAAGTTGTTTTACGTTTTTAAAACTTAGGTGGCCAAATAAAACAAGGGAATGAGGTGGGCAATGTCATCAATGGCATTAGGTGTTGAGTTGTGATTTTTAAAATTGTTCACTCACTTGAATCATTAGGAACCACATGACTAGCATATCACTTCAAACCAACATTTGTTAAACAAGTCCAAGTGTAAGTGACAACATGAAATCAACTTTTTTTATTCTTTTCTTGCTTTGCCATAATAGAATAGTGTTGTATACACGTAAGTTTGCAATGCATTAAGTGAGGTGACTAATTTGAGGTTATTTCCCTTCATAATATACTTTCAACCTACCGTACAATGCAACTATAACATGGCATGGGTTGTACAGATCATATGAGGAAAACAAACATCAAAGCCATTATGTATGTATGTATAACTCTTCCTTGTTTTGGTTTACATACCTGTTTGTCAAGAGTGGAGGGCCAAGAGGCTAAATTGGGTTTCTTCTTTTCCATGTTTGATATGTTGAAGAAATAGGAAAAATGATGTTGGTGATGGGTGGCTTGAAGACACATGAGTTGCAAGTTGTACAATGTTTGGTTGATTGGCAAGGAGAGTCTATTGGTTTTGTATTGAGAGCTTGCATGTTGTGTGAGCTAACAAGGTTGATGATTGTCATGACGAGAGTTGCAAGGTGTATAATGGTTTGGTTGATTGGCAAGGAGAGTCTATTGGTTTTGTAGAGAGAGCTTGCATGTTGTGTGAGCTCACAAGGTTGATGATTGTCACGACGAGAAAAAAATGAAGACAATATCGTGTCACATGATTGTAGAAGATGAAGAGGTTTGTGATACAAATTTCAAGAACATTGATAGGAAAACTTTGTGTAGAGGATTATGGAAGTTTGTGCTGGAGACAATGTTGTTGATTTCATAAATATGATTGTGTCATCAAATGGGAAGTGAGAGTGCATTAAAGTCCTTCAAGGTTTTCCTAGTCATTCTAGGAGCCACGATCAAGGTGGTTGATAGAGAGGAGAGCAACCAATGTTCGAATTTTGTGTTGACAATGCTTAGATTTTGCCACATGCTTTTTATTGATTAGTGATTTTAAGTCATCACATAAGTTGTTGGGTTTCCTCTATGTTTTCACATTGACCTAAGTGAATAAGAGAATTAAAGTCAATTTATGGTTGTGCGGATGGTAGTTAGTTATGACTTGTACTACCCTAAAGTGTAAGAAAAGAGGGAATTGAAGCAATTGATTATGTCGTAGAGGATCTTTTGCAAGCATCAACAATTTGATAGTATTGCAAGAGAGTTTGATATCTTTGTGAAGACATTTTGGAGCAATATATAATCTTCTTGCAATATTTTTTTAGACTTTCAAGAGGTCAATCTTATGATAATTACTTAATTTTGCAAATTTTATGTTTTATTTGTGCAAGATTTGTGCTTGTGCATTTTGGTAAAGTAAATTGGTCACTATCACTTGGTCTTGTCTTATTCCAAGTGGATTTTTTGTTTCTTGTAGTAAAACAATTTATAAAGGAACTTTGGTCACTATTTCTTCACACAGTAAAGATTTTCTTTTGCATCAATTTAAATGACCTATCTTTTAATGAAAATATCTTGTACGTATGTAAATATGAATTTATATTCCATTATTTGTATATTTTTGTTATGTTCAATAAAGGGAAACCTTCTTTGACAATAGAGGAGGGACTTAGTCCCATGAGCTGCCCCTAGGTAATTTGCCTTAAAAATTTTAGGGATAACAAATTTTGGTGCTTATTGTGCGACACAAAGCAAAAGTTTGCAAGAAACCCCATATGAAAATGAAGAGCTCTTGACAGTTCAAAGAAACACTTTTGCTCCTCAATACAACCTCAATTTGCCCAAGGCTAATCAAGAAGTCATTTCAAGCAGGGTTCAACAAGCATTGAACATTGGAAGGAGTGTTGCACAAGAAACGAAGAAAGAAAAGCTTATATCAACACATTAAGATTGCCTCCTCCTACGTCAACAACAAAATCGTTTGTCCTCACCAAAAAGTTGGAGTTGCTGTATTTGCACATCCTGGCTTGAATGGGTTTAATTTTCCCTATAGTCCACCTCGGGCATGACTTGGATGTCTTGGGTGTGATAGTTGCATACCTAAGACATACTTGAGTTGCCCAAATATGCTGCCTGGGTGGTGCCATGGGTATACCCAGAGATCCTTGCACAGTAAAAAGTAATTTAAAGGTTGATTTCATTGAGAGTTTTTTTATAAAATAGAGGAATAATATAGAATATAGGCAATTGCCAGATTGGTGACCTCAGTTCATAGATTTAGCTCTATCTAAAATGTGATCTTCTATATTTGTAGTGGTTTGTGGATGTAAGAACACCCGTATATTTTTTTTTTGAGTTTCTGACAATAATTAAATTAATAACATGAACTTGCTTTGATGTGAGCAACTGCTATGGACTGATATTAAAGTATGCATATGCTCAACTGCTGTAGCAACTAAAATATGATGTGATGAACCCTGCTGGTCCAATCTCTACCCAACCTGTAACTGTCTATGTTTTTTTAGTATTTTTGCAAAGTTTTGTATTTTTTTTAAATTTTGAATATATATGCTTTTTATGAATTTTTGAAAATAATTGACAATATCAACAATGCTTGCATAAAATGAAATCTGAAACTAATTTGCAAACCATAGGCAATAATTGCTTCTTATTGACTGATAGATATTTACAATGCAAAGTAATTGCATTTATTAAATATTGAAATTTAGTTTGCAGCTTGAATTAAAAAACCTGGAATGAATCGCACGACTTGGAATTTGATGAGTAACCTCTCCAATTTGTAAGCAAACCCCTTTAAACTGCTAGGCGTCCATAATAGGGCAAAAATAAACACCAAAGTCAATGCGTTTGAACCTAGGAATCTCACGCCACAGCAGGAGGTCACACGTGGGGTGCTGGAGTCTGTATAGCCAGCATAGGCATTGATTGCTACGTGCTAAAAATGCTGCAAATAGCTACTACAGGGTGGCTATGGATTTAACCCTTGGTTTATCTCTCTATCTTCCACAAAACTTCACCATTCATGCACAAATATGACTCCTGTCTGAAGCCATCACTGAATTGCAGACTTCAATGGATCTTTCAACAGCTCAGAATGCTGAAACTATGAAGAAATTCCATTCTCCAGAGTCTGGATGCTAAAACCCTTGACAATTCTCAGCGACATCAAAGAAACCAATTTAAATATCATAAGCATAATGAGGTTGATTTTCTTCCTTGGCTTTTATAATTCCTCTACAAGTCCAATTCGTGAAGCTTCACTAATAAGTCTCATTAATGACTTTATATTTGCTTTTGTTGTTGACTTTATGTTATATCATTAATGAGTCGCCTCCTCAATTAAATCATTTAATGCTCATTAAATATGTCCCTTGGGTCCACTCACTTTAATGACTTTATAATTAACACTTATAATTGCTTTTGTGTTGACCATAGGTTATGCCATAATAAAGGCATCCTTTTTCATTAAATATAATGGTTCCTCTCTTAATAACACTTTACAAAGTTAAATAATAACTTTATAATATAACCATTATAAATTATATCATTAATGCCATTATAATTTTAATATCTCATTGATTATTCATTATCTCTCTGTCTCATTTGAACCTGTAGGTCAACCACTGTTTCCATTGCGCAACCAACCGCTTTACTAAAAATAGTAAGGGTTCCTTTCTATCAACCACTGACTTACTATAATTAGTAAATCCCTTAATACCTGATCAAATCAATGGTGCCAAGGGTCGTCACTGCAACCGAGGCCGGTCCAGGTGCCCTGCCAAATAAAGAAATGCTGAATAAATGACTTACTATAAATAGTAAGTGTACCAAACTGAACCAAACGAAGAGCAATCCTTAACACTCTTGTACTCAGAAAGGGAAAAAGCCTCTTGTTCTGCCAACTGGGACCCTCTAACCATCAGTCTCAGACTACGAGGGCCAATGATAGGCTAAAGTTCTAAACCAATCATAAACCATGGTGAGCTAAAATGGGGACATTACACATGATAGGAAAACCTCTAGTACAACCATACATTGAATAGTCAATATTTTTGCAACATCCAAAGGAAAAAAACATATATTAAAACTGAGAAATAAGAGCATTACAAGTCTGAGTGTTCATTCAAAAATATCTGCTACAGATCTGCTGTTCACATCTGTCAAGGATGGCAGCCATATAATGCATCTAGCTTATATGCACATCATGTCTTTGACACCAACCCATCAACAAGAGTGTGTCCAAACGCTAACTGCTCTGTGAAACAGACCCATAACTGATTGAAATGTTGAATAACGACCAGAAATATGTATCAGATTCATCAAGAACAGTATTGGGCACTAAAAAGTAGTATGGCCACCTAAATAAACCCACAAATCTTCTTGAAAATCACCACAAACTCATCAGCATTGACCATCAAACACTTTAGTTGATAAGGACACCTCTACACATGACAGCACGAATCCCCAAGGTTGGGCATTTAACCCAAGAAGCTCCAGCACATTCCAAAAAGCTGTATTGCCAATCCCAGATGGTACGGCCTCCTAGGGAAAATCATATTCTGCCATTAAAGAGTGTAAATCAGCATAGAAATGATCGCCTCAACACTGGGAAACCTCTGATTTAACACCCACAAAATTTCTTCAACTCCTTCAAGCTGGGCAAATGAAAAGGTGTGATTTGGCCTTTAAAAATGAAGGTTTGGCAGAGCAAAATCATCTGCAAACCCTTGTAAAAAGAAGCATACACAATATCTGCAAAAACCTCTGCAAAACACACCAAAACTGAAAGGCAATCTTGTCCACAAAACCACTTAAAGATCTTCATATTTTTTGAAACCCTGAATTCAAAGAACAACATTGAAAACCTTAGTGTTTCTTGAGTGAAATCATTGAACCAGCTAGGATCGGTCTCTCACCATCAAAACTTGCAAATTGAACAGGTTTTTCGTCCTCAACAACCAGAAGATTTTTTTCTGTTCATTCCAAAAACATTCTATTATGTGTGCAAACTCTAATGAAGAGACGAGAGGCCAAACTCCATTTTATACAGTTTGGAGGGAAATTAGGGCGTTTGAATTGTGAATATTTTCATTCCCTTGAAAAGGCCCTCATAACACCTTTTTACAACAACTTCAGCCCCCACAACCTAGGTGTCCAATTTGGGAACATTTATTTTACGAAACATTAAAATTACTAATAAAATGCCACTTTAATACTTAAGTGCAAATGTTTAAAATTAATTCTAATCACCTTAGAGGAACTCACCAAGACACTAGAAACGATTAATTGAACATGCCGGAACCAATTGAAGCTGAAAGATGATAACTGATACCAACACGAGTACATACTTGAAATAGTGGTGTCCTTCAAGAACCAAAGAGAACAAACCCAAAAAAACCAGGAAAGATTGGTGCCATGCAAACACTTACTATAAATAGCAATGTTCTCCTTGGACCAAAGAGAACAAACCCAAAAAAACTTTGAAAGATCGGTGCCATGCAAGAACTTTCTATAAATAGTAATGTTCTTTGAGAACCAAGGAGAGCAGACGTAGAATACCTTGAAAGATCCAAAAAAACACAAAATGCTACAAAGAGCGTTGTCACCAACTAACGTTGTCGGAAGCCAAGAAACTATAACTCGAGTTCTCCAACAACATTGTAACACTTCTCAAGAACATAAGGAAAACCCCAAAAACCGGCCAACACTCATAGAACAAGATGGCGTAAAAATGGGGACATTACAGTCTTCCCTCCTCAAAGATTGCTTGTCCTCAAGCAATGCCAAGTCATAAACTAATTGATCCCAGATTAAACTTAATAAGACTCCCGAATCCCGAGTAAGCCCAGGAGGTTTGCAGCTCTATCTGCTCAAAACATTGTACTGCTGGGCCCTTGCACAAGTGATCTCTTAGAATCTTCCTGTAGGAAGAGCAACCAAGCACCTTAAAATCTTGGTCAACTCCTTAGCGAATTGCTCTCCACAATCACAAATCCATGGCAACATAGGACAAATCTCGAGAAAGTGTAATGTCTCCTATTAGGATTTAACTCTAAGTTGCCCTAGAATTTCCGAATAAGGTATAGATTATGTTTAAGAATGTAGATTGTCAATTTATATCTGGTATTAGAACCTTCAAGCAGGTTAGTCATTATTATATAAGATGAAAAATATATGTAATTCCACAATGTTATAAAAAGAATCCTGAACATCACTATAGTTAATATAATATACAAGTAGGATTCTCTTAAGATCTTCCCCAATAACCCATCCGCATTGTGAAGTACCATGGGGGATCACACAAGGCACCTCGAGCCTATCCATCAAGCCCAAGTGCACTGAATGGCACCATTCGGCCTCCTAGTTCCCTCTCGAGTCACCACCACTCAAATGAACCTTATGCTACTTGCATTCCTTGCATGTACCATATGCCCCCTTCATAATGGGATGGCTTAATGGTTGTTGGTCTCTGCGTTTATCAAATGAATACATATAACAAATTAACCAAATCATCATGTAATGCATCATATTTTATACCACAGTATTAGACAATTAAATAACTGCTGTTTGCTATATTAATTTCTGAGTTTCGGTTACCTCCAATCAGATCGAATGGTCACTCTTCTTTGATGATTCCTTCCCTGCCCACCTGCCCCCCACCTCCCAATAGCTTCCGTATGTATCCCCTACGATCCTTGAAGGTGTGCATCCTTTTAAGATGGCTGTCCTTTGTGAGGGGACGTGACTGTTTGTTATTTCTTTAGTTGATTGCTAACTACAGAACAATTGCTTTAATTGCACCCCTTCATTTTATTATTGTAATTTCCTCTTAATTAAGATTGCTGTCCCTTAATGAGTAATGATCGCCGTTCCTTGATGAATAAGAATTGCTGGATGATGATCGCTGTCCCTTAATGACGACCACTGGATAATGATTGCTGTCCCTTAATGATGCTTGCTTATCTTAAATGCTGATCGCTATTATATGTATTGCTGTTGCTGTTTGTAATGATCCTATTTGTCTATGATAGGTATCTCTTTCGTGGTGGGGGCATGACAGTCTGTCCCTCTCGAATTTGCTTGCCCTCAAGTAATTTCAGATTTGGACGAGTCAAGATCTCTTCACCTTCCCACGTAGCATCTTCCATAGGCAAGCCGTTCCATATGATCAAGAATTCAGGAAGTCTTATTCCTTAATTGCTTCTCCCTCATATTGAGGATGGATTTAGGTTCCAAGATTACTTTACCTCTGTTATTAAGTGGGGGAACTCCACACACAGGGTAACATGTTGTCCTAGCACTCTTTTGAGTCAAGACACGTGAAAGACATTGTGAATACAACTGTTTTTGGGCAACTCCAATTCGTAAGCTACTTTGCCTATCTTCTTAGGATCCTAAATGGCCCATAAAATTGGGGTTTTAGTTTTGAAGATTGCTTATATGGTTGCAGCTGCAAGAAGACTAAGTCTCCCACTTCAAATGTTCTCTCAGTGCGTTTTCGATCAGCATAGATCTTTTGTTGATTCTGTACTTGATGCAAATTCTCCTAGAGTGTGTTCATGATGTCCATACTTTGTTGCACAAAATCCTTGGCCCCTGGTACTTGACTTTCTTGTGAAATCAAACTTCCAAAGGAGGTTGCTTCATAACCATACAATGCCTTGAAGGGACTCATCCCGAGTGACATGTGGTGGGTGGTATTATAGAAATATTCACCAAGGTGTAACCATTTTCTCCATGCATTCTATTGGCCGGTGACATAATTTCTCAAGTCTCCCTTCATCCACTTGCTAGCAATTTCAATTTGTCTATCCATTTGAGGGTGATAACTTGTACTGGGTGTAAGTTCAGTCCCTACTAAGTGGAAGAGCTCTTGCTAGATTAAGCTAAAGAATTGGCTATCCCAGTCCCTGGCAATGTTTCTTGGAAGACCATGCAGTCTAAAGATTTCTTTGAAGAAGTACCTCAGCTATCTGCAGAGCTTGATACTTTGTAGTTATTGCTATGTAATGTGTGTACTTGGTGAGCCGACCCACTATTACATAGATACAATCCTTACTTTGAACTTTTGGTAATCCCGTTATGAAGTCCATAGAGATGCTTTCTTGTTTTTGATTTGGAATGGGTAAAGGTTGTTGAAGACTTGCTGGGTGACTTTGTTAGGTTTTATTTCTTTGACAAGTTATACATTTTTGTACATTCTTAAGGACATCCTTCTTGAGGCCCTTCCAAGAGTATTTTTCCCTTATTTGTTTGTAGGTTTTATAGTATCCTCAGTGGCCGACTAAGGGATCGTTGTGGTATTCCTTGATGATCTTATCTTTCACCTTTGAATTGGGCACAAGGCATATCCTATTTTTATATAGGATGTTCCTCTACTACTTTGTATTCTTCATTGGGTAAATTTCCTTCTAGGATACCATTAGCTTGTGGGTTTTTGACATTTTCAACAATTATATCATTCTTCCAATTTGCAGTGATGCTTTCCAGGGAGTTGTCATTATGACAAGGCATCTGCTACAACGTTGTTGGCTCCTTTCTTGTACTCAATAACAAAGTCGTAAGCTTGAATCTTGCTTACTTATTTCTATTGCCTGTCATTTAGATCCTTTTGATTCATAAAGAACCTTAAGCTATTATGATCTGTCTTAAAATTGAATTTCGCACAAACCAAGTACCGTCTGAACTTGGTTAAGGCATGCATGATGGCCAACATCTCTTTATCATAGATGGAGTAATATATTTCGGTCTTAGTGAGCTTGCGGCTTTCAAATGTGATGGGATGTTTATTTTACATAAGGACTGCTCCAATACCTTCCTCGGAAGCATCACGCTGCAATTCGAAAGGGAACATATAATCGGGAATGGCTAGGACAAGGCATGAGCTCATTACCTCCTTAAGTTTCTTGAAAGCTTGTTGCTACATGTTGCTTCATCAAGCAGGTCATCTACATGTTGCCTCATTCCACACAAAGGCCCCCTTTTGGTTATGTCTGTGAGTTTTGTGGTTAATTTAGAAAATCCTTTTACAAATTGCTGGTAGTAATTGCACAGGCCCACAAAGCCTCATAGTTGAGTTAAAGTTCTTGGTTGAGGCCTTTCCTTAATGGCTTTAATTTTCTCCTTGTCCATGCTCACTCCTTGTGCATTGATTTTATGACCAAGGTAAAGGATCTCTTCTAGCCCAAGGTCATATTTTAAGGCTTTGGCATGGTGATTCTTGTTCCAAAATGCATAGAACCTCCTCAATATGTTTGAGATGTTCTTCCCATTTCCTGTTGTAGATGAGGATGTCATTGAAGAAGATTAATAGGAACCTCCTTAGTTGTTTCCTAAATATATGGTTCACACGATTGAAATGTTTCAGGAGCATTAGTTAAGCCAAAAGGTAGGACCAAGAATTCAAAATGCCCATAGTGACACCTAAAAGTTTTCTTTGGAATATCTTCTTTCCTCATTCTTATTTGGTTATATCCGGGTCATAGATCAATTTGGAGAAGTATTTTGCTTCGTGGAGTTCATCAATTAGCTCATCAATTCTTTGAATGACGTAGTAGTTTTTTATTATCTTATTGTTCAAGGCCCTATAGTTTATTCAATTCACATTCTCATGGTGCCAACTTTTTTCTTCACTAACACCACTAAGGAGGCAAAAGTGCTAGAACTTGGTTGGATGTGGCCCATCTTAAGTAATTCCTTGATGGTTTTCTCAATTTCGTCTTTGAATTTTAGTGGGTGCTTGTAAGGTGTAGTGATCATGGGTTTTGCTCCTTCCAATTCAATGGTGTGTTCAAATCCTCTCGTTGGGGGTAGTCTAGGGGGAATATCACCAAACACTTTCTAATGTTTATTTAAACTAGGTTGGATGTCAATGTGAATTGCCTTGCCTTGGGTGGAAGCGTTGTCAAGAATCATACATTGTGCAACCCACTCTCCTTGTCCGTGTCTAAAGATTCTCTCCATCCTTTTGGATGAGACTACTTTAGGGGATTCGTGGGGTAACCCTCTTAAAATGACCTCTTGTCCATTATGTTGGAAACAAATTTCCAAAATTGGGGGGTGAAAAATGAAGCGTCCTAAGGAGTGTATCCAAGGAGTACCCAATATCACATCGACATCTACTGTTACCACATAGAAGTCCTCTTTAGTGGGGTGTTTCCCTAGGGTGATTTCTAGTTGAGGAATTATCATGGTACATTGAGCCATAGCTCCAGTAGCTAGGGCCATTGTAAAACCCTTGAAGTCATTAGTTTCCAATTTCAAATTTGTAGCTAAATCTTTGTTCATAAAGTTGTGGATGCCCCACTATCCATGAAGGTGTTCTCTTGATTAAAAGTGGTCGGTGTTTGGGGGCTTGTGTAATGGTAGCTAGGGTTCCATGCTCTTCCTCTTCTTCGCCTCTTCTTCTCTTATTAGAATTCTCTTCCTCCTCTTCCCATACTACTTCGTCAGATAATGCTTCCATATGGTGTGCTTGACTTTCCTTTTTGCACCTGTGCCCTGGTCTCTGTTCTTCCTTGCATCTAAAGCACAAATTTAGGTCTTCTCATTGTCTTTTAAAAACATCTCCTGGTTCCCTTTTTCATTGCATTTGAAGCATAATCCCTTTTTCAAGCAATCCTTCGTTTCTCAGTAAGACATATAGGGTCTTCCTTCATCCTTTTTGTAAAAAGGTTTGGTATGAGTATGTGAAGGTTGACTCTTTGCATGATACCTGTCCTTTTTAGGTGTGATGTCTACGTTTAGTGCCTTTTGCCAACAATCATGGGCTGTCCCCTACAAGTGGAGTACGACAAATTTTACGGTGTTCTCTTCCGTCATGGGGCTGAGTGCAAGGTAGGTGTCCAATTTGTGGACCCAAGAACGTGCCATAGTCTTCCCTAGTCCATCAAATTTGGAGAGGGTCATCGTACTAATTCTCTCCTTTTAGGTCTTTGTTTGGTTGCCCTTTTCTCTTATTTGGGGTAATTCATGTTTTAATGTCATAATAGTCTCTGAACGAGACATCCTTCTTTATTCAAGATCTATTCTTTATTATGCCTCAACAAACTCTTCCACATTATCCATGGCTTGATTGTTTGCTTCCTCCCTCATGTTTTCTTCCTTGGGTAGGAAAGGGGGTCTTGTTGGTCTAGGGGTTGATACCCCTATTTGGTTGTTGTTTTCAGAATGGTTGGAGTGGATATCCCTCCCACCGTATTGGCTGGGCTTAGAATTAGAGTTATTCATGTTTTGGATTGCTTGGAGTAGAAGTTGGGACGTTCTCCCATTTTGCTCCATGAGAGCTTGAGTGAGGGTCCTCAATTGATTGCCCATTTGTTCGCTCATATGGTTGTTGGTTGTAAGATATTGGTGGATGCAAGTTTCCTTTTTCTTTCCAAGGTCCTTTGAGCACCTTTGGCTAGGTTGCATCAACTATCTTTCATAGGATGCCGGGAAGGATGCTCTGATACCAATTGACTTAACTCTAAGTTGCCCTAGAATTTCCAAATAAGCTATATAGTTATGTTTAAGAATGCAAATTGTCAATTTACATCTGGAATTAGAACCCACAACTAGGTTAGTCAATATTATAAAAGATGAACAAATCTATGTACTTTCAAAATTTTATAAAAAGAATCCTAAACATCACTATGATCAATATAATATACAAGTAGGATTCTCTTAAGATCTTCCCCAATAACCTGTCCGCATCATGAAGTGCCATGGGGGATCATGCAAGGAGCCTCGGACTTGTCCATCAGGCCGAGGAGCACGGAATGACACCCGCCATTCGGGTTCCCAATCCCTCTCGGGTCATCATTACTCGAATGGACCTTATGCTACTTGCATTCCTTGAATGTACTATATCTCCTCTCCATAATGGGATGGCTTAATGGTTGTAGGTGTTAAAATAATCTTTATCATCATTATACATGCCTACTACATTACTAAGTGTGCATATATTAGAGGCAATGGAATATCTGCATCTATTGAATGAAGACAAATAACAAACTAATCAAGTCATTATGTGATGCATCATATTCATACCACAATATTAGACCAATAAATAACTGCTGTTTGCCATATTAATTTCTGTTTTGGTAATCTTCAATCAGATCGAATGCTCACTCTTCTTCAATGATTCCTTCCCTACCCCTCTATAGCTTCCTTACGTATCTCCTACAATCCTTGAAGGTGTGCGTCCTTTTAAGATGGCTGTCCTTTGTGAGGGTATGTGACTGTTATTTCTTTAGTTGATTGCTAACTACAAAAGAATTTGCTTTAATCTCACCCCTTCATGCTATTATTGTAATTTCCTCTTAATTAAGATTGCCGTTCCATAATGAGTAATGATCACTGTTCCTTGTTGAATAAGCATTGCTGGACAATGATCGCTGTTCCTTAATGATGATCGCTGGATAATGATTGCTGTCACTTAATCATGATCACTAACCTTAAATGCCGATTGCTGTTATATGTATTGCTGTTGCGGTTCGTAATCAGCCCATCCTTCTTTGACAGGTATCTCTTTCATGGTGGGGGCATGACAGAAAGTTAATGTTAACTTCCTCACTGTCAACACCCTGCACTCCAGCATAATGGCTGTAACTGAAAAGTAATCTGCTGTCCCAACCATAAGTGCAAGCTGAAAACAAGAAACAACCAAAAATTAATGCGCGAACACTAATCCAACACTGAACTTGGTTAGCTACAAACTTATTCCTTTCATGGGAAACCAAAAACTAATTTGTTAAGAGGCTGAATGGTCTTAACATGCTTAGATCTGTAGCTATTCAAGTCGTATTTTTCAAATTTTATCACCCAGAAAGACAAACAATCACCAGAACACTGAAAATCATTATAGTCAGAATAAGATTTCTTATCATTCCTTTGGCTAAAATGCCTTTCCAAAAGACACCAACTCACTAGTGTACCATATTTGGCATGACAGAAAGTTAATGTTAACTTCCTCACTGTCAACACCCTGCACTCCAGCATAATGGCTGTAACTGAAAAGTAATCTGCTGTCCCAACTATAAGTACAAGCTGAAAGCAAGAAATAACCAAAAATTAATGCGCGAACACTCATCCAACACTGAACTTGGTTAGCTACAAAACTTATTCCTTTCATGGGAAACCAAAAACTAATTTGTTAAGAGGCTGAATGGTCTTAACATTCTTAGATCTGTAGCTATTCAAGTCTTATTTTTCAAATTTTATCACCCAGAAAGACAAACAATCACCAGAACACCGAAAATCATTATAGTCAGAATAAGATTTCTTATCATTCCTTTGGCTAAAATGCCTTTCCAAAAGACACCAACTCACTAGTGTACCATATTTTGCTCAAATTCTCTCTCCAATCCACTTGTATGAACACTAATGGACTGGTAAGATGACTGTAAAGAGGGGTAACAGCAACATTTCTTTCACCTTTTTGATCCATAACCTCCCATGGTATGCCTCTCCTATCATCTTTAATTCCCATAACCCATACATATGATCCTAGGTATTGATATTCACTCCTTAAGTGGCTCCACCATGCTGATGCCTATCAACCTGTAAGTCACAATAGTACTCTCTAGGTGAATCCACAAAGTCATCCATCATGCCATATTGATTTTGTTCATGATAATAAATCTCCAACATACCCAGCCGGTGAATCTTTGCGCAAATGCTCCACAGAGAAATAGCTAAATCCATCATATTGCATATCATGATTTCATTCCACATGTCATCTAGTGGTGGTGTCCTCAAGGCAATGAAGTCTTCATGCATCATAATATCCCATGTGAAACTTCACATTCATTCAAAATTAGTGACATGATGGAGTGTATGGAGGTTATGGTTTTCTTGATATGAACATCATTAATGGCAGCTCAAAGATTTGAAACATGACATATATCACTCCCCCTCAAGCAATTTTAATCGTCTTGTAACCAAACTTGAATTTTACAAAAGCCTCAAGTATAGTTACCTTCTTAAGAAACAATGGACTGCTGAAATGAACCAACTGTTGAAAATTCTCCACAATCAGCTGGAAAGATTTCTTCATGATCCCGCTGCTACAAGGTATTTTTGGAGCTATTATTCTAGTGATTTCACCTATGCCAAAAGAAACATCACATATCATGCAAGGCTGACCCAAAGTGAACTCAATGCCATAACAAGATGAGAGACTTGCTGTTGTCTTAACTTGCAAATTGTCATTCTTGTATGGTAGACGACCCTTTATTCTTGATCCCCAACATCTTATAGAGCCCTTGGATCCCACACTCTTGTGTGTAGATATGAATGGATTCTTTCACCTTTGTTATGATGCATCCTTTGTTGAAAATAACTTTGTAATGGCAAAGTACAAAGTATCAATCCTCTACTTTCATTCTTACCTTTATGCCTTGGATTATAATCTAGAAAATGGTCAATTTGCTAACCTTAAGTTGTTGGTCTGAAAATTGCAGCAGGCACAAATCCGACATTTTGCTGAAGTGTATACTCCCCAACATAACTTTCCTACAAATTAAACTTGTATGTTTCATGAATTGAAACACCATGCTCATAGACTGAAATGGCATCATCATAATAATAAAAATGCTCATCAACAACAGTTGTTTGAAAATTTTAGTGCGCTCCAAACCTTCATTAATGTTAATTGAGGCATCTCTCCTGTACATGACTCTCGACAAGATCATCCTATTATTCTACCTCATAAAGTGGGTTATCAAATGATATCTTTGCTTTCATCTCAAAGAGTGGATTGTCATATACTTGAATGTTGCTTTCAACATCTTGTTTAGGCCAATTTTTCCCATGACTAACTCTCCTTCACGAGGAGGCCCGATGTTATCTTCTTCAGGAGGGCTCACATACTCTTCCTCTACAATTGCTTTTGAAATTTCAGATTCTTCATCATTTGTCTTTGGTTCTAACTTCTAACATCTTATTTTCAGACTTTTCCTTTGTGCTAGTTTCTTCATATATTGCAGTTTCAGGTTCCACCAAGATCCACCTGAGTTCTTTGATGTGGAGTCTTTTCGTCATCTTCTTTCGTACGTGGTTCCATATGTTTGGGTTTTGCAACAATCTTTACAAACTCTCTTTTAATGTTTGGATCGTTCATTAGATTAAGCAATTCTTGCATCATCTCACACATGAACTTGTCAATTGTGAACATCTTTCGAACTCTGTTCTAGCAACTATCAGGAGAGGTTGTAATGTGCCTAATAGTTCTCCTTACGTAATTTCCTGCAAAACCGACGTTAGTAGAAATATTATTCAATAGTTATAAGACACTCTATCCTAAGTTAGTAAGGGGAATTTGACCCTAGGAACTGCCTCTAGGTTGGGCTTCACAGAATTCCCGATTCTCGGCTTGAGGGATATAAGATCCACTCTAAGCAATCGGGCTATTGACCGTCTTTCCATAGAGCACTGCTTCTTGGTTCTCTTGGAAATGAACACCGTTATCCAAGCCTACGCATATGCATATGACTGGCTATCAGTATATATACTGCCTATATGAGATTATAATAATCTCGAGACTAGGGAAACTATGCTAATTTCCTTTACCCTCCTCCAGATAGGAGTCCATCTCTAATGAATATAAGATTCATCCTCTATAGTATCCAAATCATCATTTTAGGGCACATACCCTGAGACTAGGGAAACCATGACAATCTCCTCTAGCTCCCTCCAGATATAGGAATCCCATCTCTAATGATATAAGATTCATCCTCTATGGTATCCCATAACGTCATTTTCGGAATCCCATCTCTAATGAAAGTACAATTCATTCTATATAGTATCCAATATTGTTTTAGGAATCCCATCTCTAATGAACATACAATTCATTCTCTATGGTATCCAATTTTAGGAATCCCATCTCTAATGAAAATCCAATTCATTCTCTATGGTATCCAATATTTGGAATCCCATCGTTATCTTGTGATCAACTGGGATGTTAGAATGACATCATCGCGGGATTACGAGAGCCGTCGATTTGCATCTCGCTAAGTATTTTATTACTTTGATCAGTCGTCTCTGACCTAGTGAAATATTACGTAAAAGATCTGCCACCCGCTATTAGATGAATAATGCCTTCACTGCCATGACTATACGCTTGATGCTAGGATTTCTTGGTGTGTGTCATGCCAATCCCCATGAAATCGTTCCCTACACGTGAAAAAGAACGCAATAATCATTCTCATGGTTGAAACAACATGGTGGCATATAAATACGAAGACAAATATATAATTTAAAAGAGATAAAACAAGTTAAGAAGATAAGAATATAAGTTGAAAATTTATGTTCTAACACTCCGCACTGTGAATCCTTCCGGTTTCCGATCCCCTTGTCTCCCTTCGGTACGTGGTCTCTAGTTTTGCCCCTCGACGGTCCCTCATGTCTTCTAGTGTAAGGGTTAGGTGTCCCGAGTGGCATTGGGTGTTTTCAATCAGCTCATATACTTTGTCACCTTCTGGGTTACCTTCGGTGTTCTCTGTGTTTCCTTTGGTTAACCCTTCTGTGTTTCCTTCAAGTAATGCTTCTGTGTTCCCTTCGGGTAACTCTTCCGTGTTTCCTTCAATTAGTCCTTCTGCGATTCTTCGTAGCCGCCGTCTCCGTTCGGCTTGTTCTTCCAACCTCAATGTTTTTTGTAGGGCTTCGTGCACATCTTCTTGCCCCTTCAGAATACGCTTTCTATCCTTATTCAATTTAGTGGTGTTAATTACCCATTTTGTAGGGATTGAGGATGCATTGCCGTCGACAACTCTTGTCACGCTCTTCCTCTTCCCTTCAAGTGTTCTTCTTGTATCATAATAGTATCTATTGCCGACAGTGTTCTTGCTTTCTTTTCGTACGCCTTTCTTCTATCTCAACCAAGTTTCGTGCCAACAACCTTGGGATGCTTCTAAGAAGATCATACATTGCTGGTCTAATCGAAAGTTTATCGTGTACCATTCCCTCAAGGACCACTCCCTCGCGGGCTTCCCTCTCCACGTACTGGTCGACGACAACTTCCCATGCGTCCACCAAGTCTTGCGTCAATTGATCAGCCCGTGTTACTTCCTCCTCTTCTATGTCACTGTCAGTTATGAGCACTTGCTGTTCTAATGGTTGATCCATTACTTTGTCATCACTCCAGATTCGAACAGGCAATTACGCCAAATGTTTGCCTTGTAGGGTAAAGTTCAACACATAGAAGATTGCAAGTAGAAGATAACAGGAAATATATACACAATGTATTTAAGAGAACTCACAACTGCATATTCATTGATCTCAGAATTATTACAATGGATTTGAGAGTATTACCGACGACAGTATTACAACCATACTATAACATCACTATCCCCAAAGGTAAGTACAATGTATATATAAAGTTGTCGAGGGGATGCCAACTGTTGGCCAACTATCGACCCCCCCGACCACAACCCTTCGACAAAAACACTAACAAATATTTATATTAATTAACCTAGCAACATTTACCATTACTCAAATCGTCAAAACTCAACAAATTGAAGTATTCTTTGATTGAAAACTAACAACTAGCTAGGGTGGATCTTTCACCACTGAAGCCAGATTGTAGAGGGTTTTGATCCTCAATCTCAAGAACTCTCAAAGTTTATTTTGACTACATTTCGATATGTGTGCAAACTTAGGATGGGAGAATGAGAGCCCAAATCCTTATATATAGACTTGGAGGGAGAAATTAGGGCGAATTCAAATATAATATTCCCTCGAAAAAGGCCCGCTAATGACTTTTAAAAAGCAACTTATGTCTCCCAACTAGAGGCATCCCATTTGGAGGCAATACTTTATGAAATATTAATCACTTAGTTTAAGTTATATTAAAATCATTATTTAAATGCTGAAGTGAGGAATATATAAATATAATTTTCCATCACTTTAGATAACTTTGCCATGACATTGGAAAAGACTAACGCTTCACATTGAAGTGGAATTAGAACTAAAACAGATGCCAAGTGCTTGAAATAGCACTTGCTAAAAATAGCATATACTAAAATAGAACCACTGTCAAAACCCACTGAAACTGAAAATCCAAGCTCTCCACAGAATAGAGTCCCCTAACCAATTTTGAATAGCTTACAGGAACTTGGGGATAGGCCAAACGATTGACTAGGTGCGAGAAGGGAGCATTACAAGAGATAAGAACGCAATTAAATTGCATTGAAAATGGCTATCATGTTTGTATTTCTATCAAGTTCCAATTTGAAATATTTGCAATGTGAATACGATAAGGCTGAGTCATGCGATAAAATTGCTTTAGAATCAAACCTCTAAGGCTATGGTCAAAACTAAGTGAGAGCCAAGTTAAGTAGTTTATTAGAAGTCATATTGAATAGGCTCAGTTTAACGAACTTGCGCTTGCAAAATTTCTTGCATCCAAAAATGACAAATTCATTGCGATGGTGCAAGAAACTATAGTTAGAACATGAGGACACAGTTATAAACATTTTTTTAACCTAGCCAAATTAATTAAATTGTTTCAATTAATATCTTGCATTCATAAAGCCATCGGGTCCAAAAGTGCAAAGTTTCTGATGTGATGATGTGACAAGCTCAACCTTGTGATAAGCTTAAGTTAGCAACTTGAGGTACAATGAACTATAGTGAGCATGTATGTTATTATAAATAAAAAAACGTAAGACCATTATTAGGTATGATAAACCATACTTAGCATAAATAAAAAATTAAGACTATTATTGGATTGAAAACTAGGAAATGATGAAATATTGCAATCACATTAAATATCTAAGGGACCTTTATTAAAATTAAATTGTTGTATTTTTTGTAGGGTTTACTTGGAATTTCATCTTGATGGAATGGATTGAATTAATCCATATAAAAACTCTTATATCCATAAAACAGGCCGGTCCAAATGTACAAAGTTATTAATGCAATAGTGTGAAAAAAGTGTGATAACTCCTCGGGTTATCCAATTCAATAACTTGCAAATATGTGTTTTTGCTTAGTTTTGTGATGTTTTGCAATTTTAATAAATAAAATGAAGAAGTTGCCAAGAATTTTAATAATATATAGAATTTGCAATATAATTACAATGACTGACAAAACAATGGCTGCAATGTTATTAAATGTTCAATACATGATCAAATATGCTTTGACTTTCCAACATCAATGTTCATACCTGGAAGTAATATAGAAGACTTTGGCAAAATTTGGAAATGATTATCAACACTCAGGAATTCTGAGACAACAACAAATGATCCAACAATTTCCAACGCCTAGGCTATTGGGTGAACACGTGGAACTGCTGGAGTAAATTCAGATTAATATTAAATGCCAAATAAGCTCCTGTATGTAGCCGCCTAGCAAAGAAAGCCCTTCCTTAGAAATCTGGGTGAGACGCTGGACTGTAGCTACAATTTGATGCTTGAAATCTGGTATAAATGGAAGCCAATGATGAATATTTGGGTCTGCAATTAATGAACCTTCAGAAACCTTCAAACCCTTGATGTATTTCTCCAACTGAAGCACAAATAGAACTCCTGTATGAAGTCCTCCAAAGCAATAATTCGGTTGATCTCTCACAACCTCAAAATTGCAAAAAACAATGAAGATTGAACAATCTCCAATGCCCTGGTACAAATGAAACCCTTGTTTCAATTGCACAAACTCCAAAGACACCAAATTTGCAAAGGCTTATGAACATCAATAGTGAGGTTGATTTATTTTTTGATGTGCTTTTATACCCCCAATCTCCTTAATAGCATTTAAATCCACTTTAGGTTTTTAATAAAACTTTATGGTAAGTCTTCAAACTTGGGCGCTCATATTCATGGGTTATAACTGCACTTTAATATCATTTAAAATAATATAACTTGTGTGAACATTGACTTTATAAAATACTTTAATATTTTGGCCTCCAAAATATAATCCATTAATTCACTTTAAGTCACTTAAATGAAGGGTCATGGCCCCATTGAATATAAAGTGACTTGTTAACTTTATAAATAATTATTAATAAAGTAATCACTTTATTAATAATCTAAGATACCGGGTTCGCCCCTGGACCCCCCCGGACCAGGATAAGTTCGAACCGGTTTGTGGTTCGGGTCCGGTCCGTCGGTGGGTCCAGGCAGGGTCCGATCCACCAGACCGAGTTCGAACCCGGGCTGCAGACTTTCGTACCCGGGCGAGCTTCGCTGAAAAACGCGAACTTGGCGTGCGGTTTCACTAAAAACGGATTTTTATGTCAAATTTAATAAAAATTTGGCATCCACAACCCTGAAAAGCTGATTTGAAAGGCTTTTTTTTGACTTCTCATTCTCATTTGTGGTGTGCGAATTTGATGTCCACAACCCAAATTTTTGACATCGCCGAATTTGTGCCCGCTGAAAAATAACTCTCGATGCCTTTATAAACGCTGCCCCTAGACCCCGCAAGGGGCGCTGCCCTTTGACCCCGTCTTGGGGGCTTTGTCCCCAAACCCCCATTTAATAAATTGGGGTGGAAACTCCGCCGATAAAAGTGGGGAAAAATTTACCTTTGAGTCTTATTAGGCTCCATATAGAAGATGATGATGATGAAGAATATCAATAAATTATTAATCCATTAGTTGAACTTCAAACAATGATACTTGAACTGATGTTATGATTTAATTTTAATGTTTTGAATCTTTGATGTGGAACTTGCACTTGAAGTATATGATGGTATGATCATGATTCATGATGCTATGATTACAAGTGTTTTTGTTGTTTAAATGATTTTATCATAGTATGTGACATTCTAATCTTAACTCATGCTTCTAGGCTGCATAAATATGTATATATATATATAAAATTTACATGTTTTTGTAAAAACGAACCCGAACCCAAACCCCTTTTCAAAATTTTGCCATACCGGCGAACCGGTCCTTCGAACTCAAACCGGCATCCTAGTTAATAATTAAAATAACATAACTCTTCAAATGATCATTATTTCTCAATTCTGTCTGTACCTGGGAGTTAACCATTGTGACCACTGCACACCCAACCGCCTTACTAAAAATAGTAAGGACCCCTCTCTATCAACCACTGACTTAATATAAATAGTAAATCCCTCATTATTTGATCAAACTAACTGTGCATTTCAATCATAGCTTGTTTAGGTTCCCTACTATAAATATTAACCCCGACTTTCCTAAAATAGTTGCTATAAATAGTAAGTGACCCAAACTGAGTCCAACGAAGGCCAAACCTGAACATATGCTGAGCTCTGACAGAGAATACACATTGATCTTTGCCAAAAGGGGACCCTCTATCCAACTACCTTAGCCTACAAGGGCCATTGATAGGCTAATCCAACAAACTCTGATGCTCGTGAAAATGGGGACATTATAGTCCGCCCTCCCTGAGATTGCTTGTCCCCAAGCAATCATGACTGTAAAGAAACTATATACTGGAAGGCCAAAGGAAGACTGTGAAATATCCCGCTCAACAATAGCACTGCTGAAGCACTAGCATAACCACAACTGCATAGAAATGATCAACAAACCAACTGTCCAATCTCTGCACACTGAAACTGTGCATTTGAAACCAATAATGTACATGAGAAGCAGAAATAAAACTGCAAATAATCCACACATGTACACACTGCAATGCTCCCCAATGAACCCAGACTGGAACCTCGATGCACGCGAAGGACCCCACAATACACTGAAGAGTGTCCAACCAAATATACCTGGATCCCAAATCTTGAATAGAAGCCTGCCGAGAAGAACATCCTCAGACTTCTACTGCTCACCACTGATCCCAACTTCACCATACTAGAAGTGGCGAAGTCAACTAACAGGACCCACCCAAACTGCAGTCCTAACCTTGTCGCCACCTAGGTCCCAGTGCAACCGAGATTCACATCCATCTGTACTGTTGAGATAAGAACATCTGTAGGTGTCTATAACACAATCACTACCTCCATCCTCTGCTAAACTGCCATGGATGTGCTAACTCCGCGGAATTGGCTAAATAGCCAACTAAAACGTAAAAACAATAAAGGCCATTGAAAAAAAAACCTAGTGTCCCCTTGGTAAGATACTACTTTTTAGTTTGCTGTTTAGACGTCTTGACTCTGCCAGTTGTCCCCCACCAACTTGGAGCTATTGATTCCATCTACTGACGATGGTGAATACCCATCCCACAAAGGATGGTATAATCCTGGAGCCAATCCACATCGGCGCATCATCAAGTCCTCCACATGTGGATCAAAAGAAGAATGATGAGCACTCCCCACTGTGTAGTTACGGTAGAAAGATCCAACCTCTGTCAATGGCTCATCACTAACAACTTTGGAATTAGGAGATGACTCCAATATCGGACCCTGGACAACTGATTGGGCAAGAGCTCTGGTAACCCTCTCTGCAAACCCAACCACAAAATCTCCATGAGGAAACATTATAGTCAGAGTATCTACAATTGCTCCCACCAAACGCTAAATGCTGCATGAACCTCGAATGAGAGTATCCTCAGTGACTCCAAACGGACATTACAAAAAGCAACCATGGGTGTGATGAAGCAATTTATTTCAACTCAAGGATTTCATGTATCTGCAAAGCTATTGCTTATAAACTTATTGAATTCCTTATGCAATAATTTAAGAGAATGTAAGTCCACAATAAATCATGATTGAGATTCCGGGGTTAGAGTATGATTAGATCTGAACTAAATGCTTGACTCTGAATTTGTTCTTGAAATTAGACTTGGTTTAAGAGTTCCCTTACATCCAAGAAGCTATCACATGGTAAGTTCTCCTTGGAAGCATAATTTATGCAAGATTAGATTTTAAGCAAGAGCTCATTGGGATATCTTAAAACAATTTGTCCTGGGTAAAGGGTTTTCCGCATTTGTGAACCTCTCAGCGACATAAAAGTACTAGATTCAGGGAATTTCAGAGAATAGGAAATTGGATGTGAGAGGCAAAACAAACAGGATTAAAATTGGTTTGTCGGGTCCATGAACCGTATTGGAGGAAAAAGACATCTTGGAGATGTATAGTTAAGAAAGAATGAACTTGGATGTGATATACTCATGAAATGAGACCTAAACCAACTTAAAATCTGGAAAGGTGGGGAAACGTCAAAGGAAATCGGATACAAGGAGAAAATAAAGTGAAATTGAAATCTATTTCTCTGTTTCACAAGTCCATCAGAGGAAGAAGAGATCTTTAAGGGAGAATAAATCTAGACATGACAAACCTATAAACTGGACTTGAATAAGTTGAAATCCAGAAAATGCTTGTGACCCTCATTCTCAATTGGAGCCATGAGAGACCAAAACCAGAAAGAGTGAGGACATGGTTCTGAGAAGGAGATCAGATGCAAGATTTTGATTTAATCAGGTTTAAGAGATTTATTGCATCCATAAAGCAATTGTGCCCTGAAAATACTAAGTTACTTATGCAATAGAATATAAAATGCAACCCCAAAGGTTAAAGGAGAATAAACAAAATTAAGCCTAGTACATCCGTTCATGAATTTCTTAGAAGGAAAAGGCAGACAGGGAGATAAGGTAACTAAGATAAGGAACCTGAAGTGAGAATTTTAGGAAACAAAACCAAAACAGATTGGAAATCTGGATACTACAAAGAACCAAACTTAGATCCCAGGGTAGTTTAAACTTGGTTAACTCTAGGCAAAAAGATTAACTTCAACTTGGACTTAAACAAACTTCACTGAACTTAGGCAGTGGAATGAAAGTGATGAGAAACCAGGGCAACAAACTCAAGAAAGAAAAGTGGGATCTTTTAAGGAGATCCATGTGAGCAGAACCAGGCAAGCACATAGACCACATGACAACATTTGAAATAACCAAGGAAACCTGAAAAAACAAGGCAAACTAAAATAAAAAACAGGGGCCCCACGTTTGAATCAGACTTGGGCGTGTTGTAGCAACAATAGATTGTTGACATGGAATGATTATGCAACTGTTGAAGGACACATAAGGCTTGTACTCGTAACATTAACTGTTTATGCTTTTATGTTCTGTATTCATTTTAAAATCCTTTGGTCCACACATTCAGAACATTTTGCTGTACTCAATAAAAGTTTTTTAATTTATCATCTTATTCTAGTTTTCTTTTTGCAATATGTTGTTGCTGAGATGGATTCAGAAGAGAATTTAATGTCATTTATTCCTTCCAATAAGAAATCATTATAATAGGCCGCATGAATTATATTGTGCGAATCATTGACTTGTGCAAGTTCGTTAAAATATGTACATTGGTAGATGTGAACGTTGTCTGGATTTACAGAACATGTTTTGCTTCACACACTTCTAAATCTCAAATAGGATTTATAAGAACACAGTTTATATATGCAGGAGGAAGTTCCTCGTCTTGTACTTTTGTAGATTTACCTGGTTTTACATGAAGCGTGTATGAGAGGAATTATGCTCTAAGCACACCTGAGAGCCAAGTATTCAGTGCCCTCCCTGACTGGTACTCATAATTTTATAATAATGCAATTGGTTAAAGCTCCACTGGGGTTGAATATGTTGAATATTATCTCGTCGTTTGTGTTGTAGCAAGTTGCAATCGATTGTGTGACTGTTGAAAGGAGCAAAAGGCTTACAAGACGAATGCTGCCAGATCTTAGGAGGGATGGGATTTTCTTGGAGGAGGAGCTAAATTGTAAGGATGATGTCAACTGATATGTTACCACAACTTGACACGCAGATAAGAGTTGGATAGTTGCAGGAACATTAAACTAGAAATACACATTTATTCAGATATAATTGCTACCGAGCATTAGCAGGTTTAATTTGAGGCTGAGAAAGGATCAAGATAAAGTAACCATAAGCATAAGTATAAATTGAACAGTGATTGGAAATAACAAGAGGGCATGGGTCATGCTGGATTTGGATTTGTTATTTTTAATTGGAACACGGAGTTTAAAAATGAGTATAAAATAAGGTTAAAGGACACAATGATCTGAGATATGCAGATTGTTAGGGAATTACAGGAAGCAGCTTTAAAACCTAGCCTTGAGACTGATGAAGAGTTTGCGTGCTGTTTTTGTGCACATTAACTCGTTTATGCTTCAATGTCATTTATTCATTTTCAAATACTTTTGATTTACCAATTCAGAATGGTTGTCCTTACTTGGAAGGCTAACAAATAAAAGTTGAGCTTTTCATATATCATCTCATTCTAGTTTTCTTTTGCAATATGTTGTTGCTGAGGTGGATTCAGAAGATAATTCAATGCCATTTATCCCTTCTAAGAAGAATTCATTATAACAAGCTGCATGAATTATCTTGTGTGAATTGTCGACTTGGGTAAGTTAGTTAAAAATGTAAGTTGGTACATGTGACCTTTTGTTGCATTCGCAAAAACATGTTTTGGTCCACTCACTTCAAAATTTCAAATAGCCTTATAAATTTCAAATTAAATTTATATTATGCAGGAGAAAGTTCCTTATTCTAGTTAAAAACAGAGTTTATATTATGCAGGAGAAAGTTTCTCATTCTTGTTTTATTGTAGATTTACCTGGTTTTACACGAAGTGTGTATGAGAGGAATTATGCTCTAATCACACCTGAGAGCCAAGTTTTCAGTGCCCTACCTGAATGGTACTCATAATTTTATAATAGTGCAACTGGTTAAAGTTCCACTGGGGTTGAATATGATAAATATTACCTCATTGTTTGTGTTTTCCATGACCCTGCAGGATTAAAACTTCTGGAGCATATCTGATTACTCCAGCTATGGGCTCTCATTTTGTCATGTACCTTGCACATATGGAAGGTGAGGAAATTATTCATCCTTCAATTCAGGATGCTCCCAATGTTTATCGCATTTTATAGTACAAAACTAGGTTCCGCAGATACAGCAGATCATCTTTTATGCATACTAAAAAATAGGAAATCTACACTCAAGATGATATCGATGTTTTATCTTTCTTGAACATTCTAAAATAGTTTAATGTAAATTCAGCATTTTTATATGGCTATTTTTTTTTGATGTTACCGAATGTGAAAAGATTGTGGCCTGAGCTAATGTGACTACAAAATGCCAGCATTGTTTTACTAACTTGACAACATTGCTTTACTTGAATATGCTTGGAATCAACCTATCCTGCATTTTTCTTGTTGGAATTGGCTGGACCTAACTTTTTGTGCTTTCTTATCTCACTTCCTATCAAATATATTTTGGTTATCTTCTTGGGCAGGTTTGCAATCATTCTAATGACTATGTAAGCTCTTTCTTTGTTCATGTTTTGTTTGATGTGTAAAGAAAACTCTCATGTCACTCTTTCTCAACAGAGAATGCAACATCGGCCCTTCCTCAACAAGATATTGAAAGGTAAAATTCAGGGCTCCATTTTTTTGATAAATGCTCTTTATTGGCAATTCTAAATTTCTTTGTCTAAAACTAAATACAAAAGTTGACAAGAAAAAGGTGTGGGTCTGTTAGGAGTTAGGACAGCATTTTTATTTCTGGATGCCAGAAATGGCTGGAAGTTTGAGGCATGCAAGCCACTTTCTTCAATTTTTCTTTCTCACCTATTTGTGGCAGGCCTCTCATAGCCTTTTCACTATTGTAACCGTCCTCTTCTTTTTATGACTTTCCTTCATCTTCTGGAGTATTTCACCTTCTCCCATATCCCTCTTATACTTGAGTTTAACCCCTTCTAAATGTCTTTTGTCCCCCAATAGTTTCATTGCTTTCCTCTCTCTGTTGTGTGTTGAATGTTTTTGGAAACACTACCTTGCTGTGCCCACTGTTTGAGAATATCTTTAAATCTGCATTTCTCTCATCAAATAATAGATTGGTTATCTCACACTACTGTTATCAGGTTTCTATTTGTAATTGAGGGTGAAGTAGTCCTTTCGACTGGTGCAGATGTTGTTAAACTACCTGTAAGTGCTCTTCCTTTGTTTATTCCCCCTTTGTTGAATTTACCATGTTATTGGATTATGGTTTTTTTTCCAGTGTTTTTCGTGCTTACCATTTGCAATGATTCTATGCAGAGGCATAATGGGATTCATGGTTTGTGATCTTGAAGATACCTTAATTTTTATATTCTAAATAATTTAAGTTAATATAATCTATAAAGCATACATAGATGTAGGGTGCTATATAGTGTTAAAATTTTAGGGATAGAATGTAAATTATGGTATATTGATGTATCTGGTATTTTGAATTATGCCAATTAAAAAAATATGGAGAGAAAAAATAAATAAATTTTGAGTTACAAATTGAACTTTTGTATTGAGTTGTTCCTTTGTTTTTTTTTTGGCTTGGAAAACAGCAGCCTTTTAAGCTACCAAATACCTAAGTTGTTCAAACCCGTGAAGTGAGCACAGCGGCCCAGCATAGGCACAAGGCCTACGAGCACGGTGGCCCAGTGGGCGTTTGAACTTTGGTGGCAGCCTTACCAACGAAGTGTTTCAACTGCTGCTCTAAATGGGCTACCCCATTGAGTTGTTCATTTTTTACTAAAAAGGAAAATAAAGATTTCTTTTAACAAGATCCTAAGGTAAATAAATGAATTAAATAATAATTAGATCTAACCTAGGGCTCTTTGAGGTCAGACATTAAATTGAAAATAGACAAGCACACTTTTTGAAATGACAAAGATGGATTAGGATTGCTTAGCTTTATGCATGGTGATGGGTTGATGGTGTTGAGTTGTAAATTGTCCCTTTGATCCATTATGATGCTTTGATATCAGATCTGTGACACTGATTGATGAGACTAAACTCTTTTTCGTGAGGTTTTGAAATTGGGAGATAAATCAATCTAGGTTGATTGTGTGATGTGATCTCGACCTTCTATGTGTGAGATCATGCTACTAGGTTCAGTGATTTGAAAAATAGTTTGTCTTGTCTTCTAAATATACAAACATGAAATAAATTGATTGTTAGCATTTGGAAATACTGTTGAGGAGAAGAAAAGATTATCTTCTTCTAATTCCAACCTTTGGGTAGAGACTAATTTAGCGGCTTGTGAATAAAGATCGAAGACAACAAGTGATTTGAAAAAATAAGGGTCTATGTGTGTTTTGTGCTTGTTCGAGAGTGAATTTTTTATTGTACTAGTGTAAAGGGGCTGTGATAATAGTTGAGAATGATGAGGGATGGAATGGGATATCTCAGGGAAGTCTTTGATAAAAATTTCAGACCCCAAAATGACCCAGTAAACCTACCTTCGCAAGTTGCTACTTGCACTAGGGGGTGAAGATGTTAGAAAACAGCAAACATGAACTATACAAACCAATAACAATGTCCTTATGTAGGCAGTGAATGGAATTCAGAGCACTTGAGCATTTGGTCTTTGGAATGTCCCCTTTCTGAAATAGGATTTACTAATAAATAATAATAAATTAAAATATAAAAGAAAAAAAATAAAAAAAGTAATAAATAATAAAATATAATATAATAGAAATTAACTAAATTTAATGAAAGGTCAAGGGATATGTAATGAAAAGTTGTGACCCCCTCAAAATAAGATATAAAAGGAGGAGAGTTCATTTAAAGGGAATATGGAGGAAGGAAGAAGATGTTAAGAAAATGGATCAGAAGATATTATAATACTAATATAATATAGATAGTTGATATTCGCTGTAGAATTCAATTGCCGTTGTGATTGATTGATTGTCCAACGAATATCAACTATATATATTAAGTTGAATCGTTATATCTACCAACAGTCACGTCCTTTTATAACTGCTGACTATTCATAACATACGACATAAACTATGGTCGCTGTTTTACATAGCAGTTGGCGGTAATTAGTTATAGTTTAATGGCATTTAGTTAAGACAGTCGGCATGTGTATAGACAGTCACGATACTTATCGTGACTGTCATACATGAACAGTATGGCAGTCACGATAGGTATCGTGATTGAT
>MU228479.1:1368752-1413592 GCA_018584345.1 Thuja plicata
CGTTTATTAAAATAAATTTCTTTTAACAATATATGCATATGCAAATATCATTTTTTAGAATCTATTTTAAACGCAAAAAGAACTTAAAATGTCTGTATGTGTCTTTAAAATTTTAACGATTCGATATGCGGATGTGATTCAAGATCTCGCTATCGTTAAAATTTCTAAGCAAAACTTTGCAGAGTGGCGCAAAATTTTAAGATAGAGTTTAAAATCTATCATTCATACAAAATAAGCTTAAACTTTATGCGCTCAACCAGAAAAAGACCATTTCTTCACCGACTTTGGAAGGATGTGGAAAACTGCTTGCAGAGCGACTGAAACACAAAGACGCCAACTAAACTGGAAACAAAAACAAGACGCAAAACAAAGCGAAAAGAGAAAAACAGAGAAAGAAAAGGACTTGATGTTTAGTCGGAAGATAGAACAACTAGAAATCAAGGGATGACCGATTCTGTTGAAAAATACTCCCGCCAGAACATTGACACACTTAGAAAAATACGCATATCAACCTGACTAGGAAATGCGTAGGTTGTCCAATTTAAGGGAATGCAAAATAAGGGACAACACATAGTATGATTCAGGGGACTCATTAGGTAAAAATGAATACTGATCTTCTCATCGTACCTAAAGTGATTTAAAATAACGCCAGGGGACTCATTAGGTAAAAATGAATATTGATCTTCTCATCATACCTAAAGTGATTTAAAATAACGCCTGTAGGCCCTAGAGAATCTACCATCAAGAGTCAAATAACTGTTTGTAGCATACAATATGAATCTCCAAGGGCGGCTTATGAATCCACCTACCTTCTTAACCAGCCTGGCAGCCTCAATATCATCCTCAGGGAATTTGGCACGAGCTCTATCCGAATAACTCTGGTCCCGATAGAACTTCATTCCCTTCAGGGGTAAACCCGTAGCCTCAGCAATCAGCTCTTCATTGATGTCCACCCATAAATTATGGAAGTGAATTTTCCCATTCTTCCAATTTTTCATGAAGAAATTTGTAACAGCAGGGTCCCGACCTTGGAGCTTCTCCATATAACCAACAAAACCATCTTTATGGAGAATATCCCAAACAAACCCATTTTGCTTCCACTCATTACAGCTAGAAGGCTCGTCTCTTTTTTTCTTACCTCCCATTTTACAAGTATTTCTCTTGTTTTTTCTTTGAACTGTTCTTCTGATTGCACAACCTTCAATCTTATTACTTTTTGTAACCTTGTGCAAGATGACCCAGAATCCGTGTGAAGTGATATGATGATGACAAATGGCGTCGATGGAAATGACCTTTCCATTATTAATTCTTACATACCTCGTGTTTTCCCCCATCATTAATTAAAAGCTTTTCACTTCTTTGTTTTCCGTTGATCCTCTCCTTAAATATTAAAGATTTCATATCATACGGAATACTGATTTCATTCTGCCAAGTAGTAATGTTATCATTTCTACAGGCATAGTTGGCCGCCCAGTCAGCTGCCCCATTTCCTTCACGATACACATGGGTAATGACACATTTATTCATAGATCTTATAATGTCCTTAGCATTTTTGATAATATTATCAATCGACCAAGAAGGTGTCGAAGTATCATTAAGACATTTTGAAATATTCAGAGAGTCCCCTTCTAACCAGATGTTTGTGCAATTGAGCTCCTTAGCTAAGAGAAGACCATGTAAGGCAGCCACAACTTCAGCCACGTGGTTATTTTGAATTCCTATGGGGATCGTTTTTATAGCTTTGCAGATTCCCTTATCATCACGGATCACAACTCCACAACCAGCAATATCGGGGTTACCCTTAGAAGCACCATCAAAGTTGATCTTCATCCATCCCGTAGGGGGGCACTCCCAATTCACCTTATCCCTAGGATTAGTTTGATCTTCACAATTAATTTGAATGCACCAATTCTTTAAAATAGCAATTTCCTTTTCCATTTTGAGTTATCTTTGATGTCCATAATTTTATAATTTTCAATTATCATGCTTTTGACCTTTCTGTATAAAATCTTTGGGCTATTCGACTTATCTTTGAAAATGCTGTCATTCCTCTCTTTCCAGATATCCCAAGTGATATGCGGTAAAGCAATTTGCCATATCCTCTTAATGTGTTTATTCTTGATGTTGATATCCCAAGAGCTGAACATACTCTGAATGTTGGAAGGGAGGACCCATCCAATATTGAAGGAATTCAGAAGGAGAGACCAAATCTCATTAGAATAGGAACAATGAATGAATAGATGGTTGACAAATTCTTCCTCTTTCCTGCACAAGAAACACATGTTAGGCAAATACAGACCTCTAGTTTTGAGATTATCAATAGTTAGGATTTTATTTTGGATCATCATCCAGAAGAATATATTAATTTTTGGAGTTAGGCCTTTGATCCAAGCTTTGGCCCACACAGGAGTTTCAATGTTATAATAGTTCAAATAGTAGGCAGATCCCACAATGAATTTGCCACTTGAAGTCCATTTCCAGATCAGAGAATCCTCCTCCTTGTATAAAGTAATGGCATTAAGAATTTAAAGATTTGAAGACAGGGTCAATAGTAGATAGGTCCCTCCACTGTCCATTAACCCAATAGTCTTTAACTTTAGAGCCAAATCTGAATTTGTAGAGATCGGCCATAGGACCCCCAAGGGGGTTCTCAACAAGAGTGGAATCACCAACCCATTTATCTCCCCAGAAGTCAATTTTGTCACCTTTCCCCACTTTCCACTTGACACCTCTTCTCAGAGTGTTTTTAGCCTTAATGACATTCTTCCATATACAAGATCCAACCAGATTATCTTTAGATTCCAAAAAAACATTGAGAGAGGGAGTGTTCTTTTTATATTTATTATGCCAAATAATGCTCTATTCCTCTTTTGAAGAGTACCCCTCCATCCAAGTTTTGCAAGAAGGGAATCATTCATGCTTTTAATCCTTCTAATGCCAAGCCCCCCTTTATTTTTAGGAGTACGAACGTTTTCCCAAGATATCAGAGCAAATCTCTTAGACTTTTCAACCCCAGTCCAAAGAAAATTCTTTTGAATCTTTTCAATAGCATCAACATATTTATTAGGAATTCTGAAAAGACTGAGAGCATAGATAGGGATACTCTGGAGAGCAGATTTCAAAGGTTGCACTTTACCTGCTTGACTAAGAAGAGCTCCTTTCCAGCCTGGAAGCTTTTTATGAAATTTATCCACTAAAGTACTCCAAAAAGCCTCAGGGGGATTAAGACCAAGAGGAAGTCCCAGATAGGTAGCAGGTAGCTGACCAATTTGACATCCCATGATTCTGCTGATTTTTTCCTATCTGTACTCCAGTGTGTTGGTAAAGTAGATGTAGCTTTTATCCCAATTAATAGATTGACCGGTTGCCTTGCTATAATTATTGAGAATCTTATTGAGATTCCAGGCTTCAGATATAGTAGCTTCTCCCAGAAAGATAGAGTCATCCACAAATTGCTGATGGGAACACACATAATTGGAAGAGGACGGTCTAAGACCTTTCAGGTCTCCTTTTTGAATAGAGCTGTCAATATATCTCCCCAAGTACTCAGCCAAAATAACAAATAACACAGGAGAGAGGATTTCCCTGTCTAAGACCCCTTGAGGATTTAAAGAAAGGAGAGGGGGAACCATTTACCGAAACAGAGAAGGAAGGAGTAGTGATAAGCTGCAAAAGAATCTTAGTAAGATTGAAGCTGAATCCAAAAGCCAAGAGAGTTTTTTGAAGCAAAACCCAATCAACTCTATCATAGGCTTTAGAGAGATCAATTTTTAAAATAAACCCTTCTTTCCTTGCCATCGTTAGAGAATGAATATTTTCATGAACAGTGATAATGGAGTCTAATATCTGTCTACCAGGGACAACCAGTTTGTTGATGAGAAATGATTCTAGGAAGAAGAGTCAAAATTCTAGAAGTAATCACCTTAGAAATGATCTTGTAGGAAGAGTTACAAAGGTTAATCGGCCGAAAAAGATCCATAGAATCGGCCCCAGCTTTTTTGGGAATAAGAGCAATAAACGTGCCATTAATTTCTTTGAGGATTCTTTTGGATCCAAAAAACTCTTTGACAACATCAGTAACATCCTTTTTAACAATAGTCCAAAAATACCAGAAGAAAAACATTGGGAAGCCATCAGGGCCTGGGGATTTAGAGCCTTCAAAAGAAAAGACAACCTTCCTAATTTCTTCATTAGACGGAATAGCACAAAGCTTTAGGTTGTCATTGTCAGTAATAATTCTAGGGATACTAGCCAAAATATCCTGCTGAAGATCCTGGTTCAACTGGTTATTCTGGGTCAGCAAAGAAGAGAAGTAGTTCTTAGCTTCCTTAGAAATTTCCTCCTCCTTATCCAAGATTCTGCCATACACTTTGAGCTTAGATATTCTATTGGCTGCTTTATGCTTGATCGTTGTCATATGAAAGAATTTGGAATTTCTGTCCCCTTCTCTTAGCCAAGTACGAGATCTTTGCTTCCAAAATATTTCTTCTTTGTCCACTATATCATTGTATTTGATCAAGATTTCACTCTCTGTTTCTTTAGTGATATTAGTATAACCATCCAATTGAATAGAATCCTGAACTTCCTTAAGTTCCATCAAAATGTCAGCCTTGGAAGAGAAAATATTACCAAAAGTTTCCTTATTCCAAGTCTTAATATTGTCTTTAACATTTTTCAGCTTATAAGTTAATCTATACATAGCTGTACCTTTAATCTTGCGCTGCCACCACTCTCTAATTTTATGACTCATCCAGATGAATAGTCCACATTTTCTCAAACCGAAAAGGAAAATTCCTTTTCATAGAGATTGGATCAGCAATGAAGGAAAGAGGGTAGTGGTCAGAACCAACTCTAATAAAAGTAGTTAAGGGGCAGTTATAGTGTTGCTACCAATTATCAGATATATGGGCTCGGTCAAGTCTTACCTGGATAAGCCCCTCATCTTCTCTTCGGTTGGTCCAAGTGAAGTTGACACCTTGTAAATCAACATCAATAAGGGCTTGTCTTGTAATAAAATTCATCAAGTCAATTATGCTTTCCAAGTTGGGTTGGCTTCCTCCAACTTTCTCGGTTTCCTTGAGAGGAGTATTAAAATCTCCCATAACAATCCAGCTTTCATTAGCAAAAGAGTTCCTAACCTAGTCAATTTTGTTCCAAAAAGTTCTTCTCCAATTCTCAGTTTGGGCGCATAAATGTTTGTAAGAATCCAAGTAGTACCATCTTGAATGTGTTGAAATTTGATGGTAGCTATATTGTTTTCCTTGATGATGACATCGCCTCTAATGACATCACCATTCCATATGGTAGCTATACCTCCTTAGGCTCCTTTCGAACTACCTCCACAGATAATACCATTTTTGAAAAACTTAAGAGTTTCAACCTTTTCCTTAGACATTTTAGTTTCCTGAATCAAAACAATATCAGGTCTATTGTCTCTAATCATATTTCTGATTAAGTCCTGCTTATGGGGGTTTTTTAACCCTCAGATATTCCATGATATGATCTTCATTTCTTTTTGGTTATACCCACCTGAGTGATGGTCTTTTGAGTACCATCCGCTATGTTTCTAGCTGCCTCGTGATTTCTTTTCCTTGAACTTGGTGGCCTCCCTGGTGGAGAAAGCTGACTTCCTCCAACATCAGGTAGATTACTTTTGTTGTTTTTTTGAGCTTTAGCTGCCATACCCTTTTTACCTTTAATTTTATCAACCATAGTGAAAGGGTTATCTTTTTCCTCCCTTTCCAGAACCCTATATATTTCTTCCTGATCCCCCCAATTAGGATTTTTTCCTTCATTATCCCTCACATTGGGAGAGATATTTTGGGTCATTTCTGGAAGGCCTGGTCCCAGCACTATATCTTGCTGGGCGTCAATGAACTCATTATTCCCTATTTTAAGCTTTGACTCCCCCCGCTGCCTATTATATTCTCCATCCTCTTGAGTGGTTGACTGATTATCCTCCAGAATCATCTGGCTGTTGATCTTCTGACTGATAAATTCTTCATGCCCATACTCAAGGGAATCCTCAACAATATCCCTTATCTGTTTTATCTCATTAGTATTCTGCTTTACAACTTCAGGATCAGGATTGACATGGGTTTTTGTCTCTGTGTGATGAATATTCTGTTCCAGATTATTTTCCTTCTTATCCTCATTTTCTTTTTTAGATCTTTCATTCCCCTCAAGTTTATCCTCCCTGTTCTTGGAATCAAAGCTTAATACCCCTTCTGAGTGTTCTCCATTCTTACCGACAGGTTTCCACATCTTTTTCTGCTGAGTTTTCTTCATAGTATTATTTGCGCTTTTTTTGCCCAGTGCCCCACCTTTTTTCATCGAAAGCAAGCAAATGGGATTGATTCATATTCAAGTTTTTGAATCCATTTCCCAAGTTTCGATTCCATTTCTATCTGCTCCGTCCTATCAGCCTCAGGAACTATTCCAACACATATTCTAGCATGCGTTAGTCTTATTCTTGACGCCGTAACAGGGTCTATGGATAACAGTCCACCAAATGAACTAGCTTTGCCCACAAAAACATCTTCATTCTAGTACTCAAGAGGGAGCCCGGGGATCTTTACCCAGACAGGGATTTGAACTATGAAATCCTCATTAAGGGCCATATTAGGATACCATTTCTGTAAAACCATAGTACTTTTTCCTATACTCCACGGTCCACCGCTTATGGTCTGTTTCCTATCTTCTTCACAAGAGAAGAAGAACGAGAGATAGCCTTTGTTCATAGCAACTACATCCACTTGTCCTTTAAGTTTCCATCTTTTTTCAATAAAGGCTCTAACAACTTCAATATTATGTCTAACCCCGATGAATCGACCAACTAGAGAATTCTCCATTCTTTTAATATTATGGTCAATGACTTGATCGGGAATAGCTATTGCATATTTCCCTTCAGAAATATTTGAGATTTTTCTCACAGGCGGATAAATAGACTTACCTGAGGGTTTGACTCCAAAAAGAGATGACCATTTTGCTATCTCTTTTCATGTAATGGGACCCCCACTTGGGTCCCCGCATCTCGTAGGACCATCTTGTTTTTTCTTCTCGTTATCATCTCCCCTTGAATCCGCAGAGATTCCCTTTGTGGCAGAAGGACTTGCATCTCCAGCACTGGCATTGCTCGCTGGAAAATTTGAAATCTGGTTTCCAGCCCTTGCACCTCCGCTCCCCGCTCCTGCTCATACTGTTGTAATTTGTTTGTTGATAGGCAAAATATGTTGTTGCTAACTTCTATTATTGTTAAGAGATATGTATGTATATACATTATACATTAGTAATTACATATATCTTCCCTACATAAGAAAGATTGCGTTAATCTAATTCTCTTTCATTCTTGACCCATCTATAATGAGGTCTTCTCATCGTGTTACGTTTATATATACATATTTAACACACATTAATTGTATATTTTAATGATATTAATTATTTATTTATATTTTAATTTATTTATTTTGTAATTATAATTATTTTTTTCATCGTTTATTTATTTTTTAAATCTTCATTCGGAAAGGGGACATCACAGTCCACCCTTCCCCAAAATTGCTTGTCCTCAAGCAATTATTTTTCTCTCCTAATGAGTTGATAATCAAGTTGAGCAAATTATCTTTTCTTCCGTCTTTTAGCGAAACAATCTCAGACCATCTCATGATGGTGCCATGCCTATATGAGAAGATTCGTAATATTAGTGATGCACATTCAATTAATATACTTAGGATTACATTCATGAATGCAATGCTAGGTAATAAGATGGTGACAAAGTTGTTCGTCGCTCAAAGGCTTTTATCCTCTATCATTTTGTAGCCAGGTCATTGTTGACCCCATTTAAGAAGTCACCGAAATAGTGTAGGAACACTTGATTTTTTTTTTAATTTTTAATTTTTAGCAATCTTTTGCGATTTTTGTATATGCAATTTCTACGATTTAGTATAAATTTGAGACTATGATCTCTTCTTGTAATGTTGGTAAATTGTCTTTCGTTTGCAATTTTGGAATCTACGATGCATGGTTGACCTTTGAATGCCAACTTGCTTGTTGATCCTAATGGTAACGTAGTTTGCTTCGCAGGATGGTAGGATTATGCTCTGATACCACTGTAATGTCCCCTGTTCTGGTGTTAGGCCTTGCTTGCTCCTTGATGAGTAGACCTGCATATAAGTTAGTAATTTCTATACAAAGAAATAAATATGTATGTATTTATAAATAAAGAACTATCTAATTTCCATATTAAACCCTTCCTAATCCTTATGGGAGAGTTTTTGATCAGGTTTTTATCCCCTGTGGGAGGACTTTTAGGGGCTCTAGTTGGCATCACGCTCAACCTAGAACAGTCCTCCAGCTATGTCACCATCTCTTCACAATTTCTCTCTCCGTAAGGCTTTATGGATAGCCAACACTGGGCATATCCATCCTTGTAATCCTAGGTGAGAGATCTCTCCTAGGCCTCATGGATACCCGCTCTGGGTGTATCCATCCTCACATATGCATATGATGATAATTCTAATAGTGTATACTGACCTTCAGAGATGAGTAATCTCTGCCTTAATTGTGTATCAGGAATTTTAATATTCAACTTAGAATGTCCTAATCCTTACTTGCTGGCAGATGCAAACCCTTAATTGCAAATAAGGACTATTAGATACCTCTGAGACTGGTTACTATTCCTTGTTTTCTAATTATCTCTCCTGGTAGTCTATTTTGATTACATAGGTAATTCACAGAATCGGGTCCTTACTATTTGGTGATCCAATATTGATAGTATATCCTCTTAATGTTGTCACGGTTATTGCTCTCCAATATAATTGATTTTTATAGAGAAAGTGACTGCTGATAATCTTTGATTGTCTATGGTCTGGATTTGTTTGATGCTTCCTCCTCTTCAGTCGATAGGTATGATCAATATAGTCTCTATTTTGTTTTAGAAATCACTGATGGGCTGTGTAAATATTGCCTTTATATCCTCTTGTAAATTCGCTGAGTTGGAATTAATTACTTGTTGATACGATGATAATTTCTCCTTGTCAAAGTAGAGGGTTTGCTGACAGAATGTTGGGAAAGTTGCAGATTGGATTAACTTGCTGATTGGGTATTTTCATAGCTTCTGATTGGCTACTACGTTTTGTCCTTTTCTTAGTTTTCCTGTTTGAATCCCATAAGTTTTTTTTATATTCGATGATCTTATATCTTCACCCTGTAAGGATGCAACTATTGGATGCACAGGTTTGATTTAAGACTTATGTCTTTTTATTTTATTTCATTAGTTTATGTCAACCGATAAAGAATCTGAGTGTTGGACGAATGTATTAACACCTCCTTGGTTGACTTTAATGAAGATCTATCTTTCTATGATTGGGTATGATATATTTTAATTGGAATTTGCTTATATCTTGTTTACATTGAGGGTATCATTTGACATATTATTATGTCGTTTGTATATTATATTTTATGTTTGGTTTATATTATATATTGATATATATATAATATAATATATTTCAAATTATATTATACTCTAATGAATGATAATATATATATGATTATGATAATATTAATGATGTAATCATTTGTGATTATTTTGTATTGATATAAACTTAACTTCTATTATTATTGAGAGATATCTATATATATACATTATATATATATATTATATATTATATATATAATATATTAGATTATATAATAGTTTTAGTAATTATGTATATCTTCCCTACATAAGAAAGATTGCGTTAATCTAATTCTCCTTCAGTCTTGACCCATCTATAATGAGGTCTTCTCATCGTGTTACACATACATATTTTATTTGTATATTTTAATGTTACTAATTATTTATTTATATTTTAATTAATTTATTTTGTAATTATAATTATTTTATTATCATTTAATTATTAAATCTTCATTCGGAAAGGAGACATTACACTTTTCTAGAGGTGGTCATTAGTTTTACACCCATGGATAGTTTTTCAACAATTTTTACAGGCTCCAGAAAAAGTTTGCCATATTTCAGAGAGAATAGAAGATTTGACAAAATTTGCAAGTCAAAGTTATTTTAAATTTGTGAAAATAACTTAAGTGGCAAAAGTTGCTATTTTTCTAGAATGAATGAGTGGAGGAATTTTAATGACGTCCACGAGACCAGTGGTCTAAGGGACCAAGAGAGGATCAATTAATTTGCCTGCTGAAGTTTCTCCAAGTAGACCCTTTTATTGTGGATCCTCATTAGGAAAGTAGCCGTTTTGTGTAATTTTGCCTCTTCAAAAAGTTCATTCAGATTGTTCACCTATAAGTTGTCTTCATAATGACTGCGAATATCTTCATAAGCAACACATTCCTTGATAAAATGCCACTCTGTTTCAACCACCCGTTGCAAAAATTACAAGTTCTTTCTTCGCACATCTCTTTGGGAACTATCCATCTACTAGTTTCACATCGCAAATGATGAGAGCTGGTGCTCAGTTGAGCCATCAGAATTTTTGCCTTGCCTTTAATTGTGGAACCTAAATATTCTTTATCGCCATGATCCCTCTTGGGGTTAAATTCTTTGACATAGTAAGCTTTTTTTCTACCTTTCTGTTTTGTCCACATGGCAGCTTTGAATTTCTCAAACACCCACTTTTTTTATCTCTATATTAGTGTTTGGGCACTCGTGGAGGTTTATGTTCCATTTGTTTAACCACTTGCTATTTTGTTTCTTCCACGTCTTTTTCCTTCGACGTTCTAACTCCTCTTCAACCACCATCCTAGGCCAGTGATGCATATCCATATTTCCCACTTTTTAAAAGTAGCATAGCAAGTGAATAATTGCTGAGGCTTCAATCGGAAACATACCAGCCTCCGCTGAGAGGATCTCATATGGGACCGTCGACTTGACCTTGAGGTTACTAGTGATAAGATGTTTTTGGATTCTTTCTATCTGCCGCCATTTGTGATTTGACACGTTACTCCCCCAAACCTCACATTATTTTATCCAAGTAGAGGAGATAGATATGAGCTTATAATAGGATTTTAAGATTTTATTTGTTGTAGAATTAGATTGCTTTAAAGTACTTTTATTTTCATGTTCCAGTAGATAGGGATGGTGCTATTTTATAGTGATACTTTTGTTAGTATTTTCCAGATTTCAACAAGGAATATATCAATCTATAGAGGTCTATCAAAGCTAAGCATAGGTAATGAAATAAGGTAAACAAAGAGGAATAGATGATACCCGGAAATCAAGTAGATATCCTACAGTCAAAGTTCCTCCGTTGTATTGTATCAAATCTGATTCCATCTTCACTCCAACATGTATTCCAATTTGATTCAATTTGTCCAATCTTCAGCCCTTGAAGATGCCTCCGATCTGCACTAATCATGGTGCTGACAAGGGCTCCCGATCCGTAATTCCAATGATGAAGTCTAATCGAAATGCATGAAGTGCAGGTTGGATTCACACTACAAGATCTGATCGAAACCCTTGAATGGAGTCAAGTAAAGTTGGCACCAACACAGCACCTATGATTCTGCTATATAAATCATGCTTTCAATATGAATTGCTGCCACCAAATGTTTATCTCAATGTGACTATAAGAAGTCACTTTTGATAGCAACCCGGAGTTTGATGTCAGATCTGAACTATTCAGACTTGGTAGCAGCCCCGAATATGATGCCTGATCTCAGCGCTCAGCAGTGGATGGAATGAACACACATTGATCAATTCACACAGCCCTAAGATGTTGTGCCCAGCAACTTCACCAAATGCTCATGTAAATCGATCAACGTTATGTCTTGGGGTCGTCTTTCCCATCCTCAAGAGCTTTATTATATATGAGCAATTTACTAAATTTGCAAACCACAAGTTGGCCGACTTGGGCCACTAAATAATAATAATAATATTTTTTTTTATATTCATAAATAATTTGCATAATCGATTCTTATATAATAAATATACCCCTTATATTTATTATTATTATTAGATCAATTTAGCCATAATTAAATATAATATCTAAACAATATATTTATTATTATTGTCTAAACAATATATTTATTATTATTGTCTAAACAATATATTTATTATTATTGTGAATTTAATTGTGAATATGTTGATCTTTGCCGTAAAGGCCAAAATATCAACAGTCCCTCTTGGACTTGAGGGAAAGATCAACCATATCATTTTCCTTTATCCACTGATAGAGATACCAAGAACATAACTAAGATGGATTCCAAATCCAATGTAGCCATAGATTTCATATCTATGAAGGTAGATCTCCTTTCTACCAATTTTGATTAGAACACATATGTTCATTATCATTCCCAACCATAGATTTCATATCCATATGAAAATCATCTTTCCACGGTAACATCAAGTCACATGATGCTTACGAACTGGATGTGGATTTCCTAGATCCACAAGTCTCTGCGACTCAAGGTAACATCAATTCCATGATGTTTATCAACCATCAAGTCCATAACATCAAGTCATACGATACTTACCAACCAAATGTGGATTTCCTAGATCCACGAGTCACCTTAACTCTTTTGAATATCAAGTCCATGATATTCAAGGTAGCATCAAGTCCATGATGCTTCCCAAACTCAAGTCATCTTGACTTCTCTATGATGTTATCAATCAAGCGTGGATTGATCAGATCCACAAAATATCAAGTCCATGATATTAAGGTAACATCAGCACCAAGTTCCAAAGTGTGGATTATTTTCAAATCCAAGAATATCTATGATATTCAAAGTAACATCAAGTCCATGATGTGTACCAATCAATTTGTGGATAACTAGATCCACGAGTCACCTTGACTCAGCCAATAGAATATCAAGTCCATGATATTCATGGTATCATCAAGTCCATGATGTATACCAACCAATTTGTGGATACTAAGTCCACGAGTCACCAAGACTCAAGAAATGTCAAGTTCATGACATCAAAACAACATCAAGTCCATGATGTTTAAGAGCATTGGTCTTACAAATATCAAGTCCATGATATTCACCAAGTGCTCGGAGTAATGGTTTATCGACATCAAGTCCATGATGTCCACCAACTACTCAGATGTGGATCCCCGATCCACTAGATATCAAATCCATGATATCATGAGTATTGGTCTAACGAATATCAAGTCCATGATATTCACCATATACTCAGAGCAATGGTCTCCAGACATCAATTCCATGATGTCCACCAAATGCTCAACAATGGATCCCTAATCCATATGATGAATATCAAGTCCATGATATTCATTGATTCATAAGAATAACTTAGCCATTAACATAAGTATATCCAATTGAATAGTCATAGACAAAATCTTATCCACATAAGAGTAGCAACTATGATCATAAGAATCAAAATGTGTTCACACATAGAACCACATGTAATATAGTCTCAGCTATAATCAATAAATATAGACTCAGCTATAAAGAAAGTATGACCCATACATACAAAATAAGTCACTAAAGTATGCTCCATGCATACATGCTAAAGTATACAAATGACGTATGCTCCATACATTAAGTATACTAAATGTAATAACTAATATCCAAATGTAGTTCTCTCATAGAACAAGCATAAATCATCATACTAAATTAAATAATATTTACACAACCAACTAGTATAATGTATACATAATAGATAGCTTTGTATGTTGCCACAGCTATAACTAAGTCCAAGACAGAAATATTTAAGTGCGTATAGCAGAAAACTCCCTCTCAATATGCAATAGACTAAGCTTACAAAGGAAAGTAAGTTCCCTCATACATACCAGATTATATCATTGTTAAATGCCAATGTAAAGGCCAACACAAACCAATGCTGTCAAGTACCAAAGTACTTCCTTGACATTCATAAACAGTCAATGACAATTAATTGGTTATGTATGTCTCCATATATGCATAAAAAATACAAGAAACAGCTATCCAGCAATATAGTCTCAACTATATGTCACAAATATAGATTCAGCCATAACAATGAAGAAGGGTATGCTAACATAAGCCAAGTGTTATGTAAAAGAGACGTGCTCACACATAAATGACATATTGAAATATGACAAATGCCAATACCAATGAACCAGCCAAGTGCATGAACCAAATCATGAGCTAGTCAATCAATGCAAATGATAATGACCCAGCCGATAATAATATGCCAATGTAGCATATATTAATGAATCAGTCAATCATTGTAACATATGCCGATGCTAATGAGTTAATGAACCAGCCAATGATCCAATAATATGCCATATGTTATTAAGCTAAGTCATGCCAATAAGGGATGATCTTACACATGTAAGAGGGAGAGGTAAATGAGCCCATGATTGAACTCCCTCTTAAGCTTAGACTCCCTCTTAGGGTAGTTTGAACTAACCAAGGCAATTTGCATATTCAACCTTAATGCAAAATTCAGCCCTACTTTTATGCTCTTTATATATAAAACCAAATTTACTATGTTTAGGCCAAACCCCCGGTTACCATAGTATTTCTTCCTTAGTTTTGAAAGAGTTACACTGAATTCCTAAATCTGGAATGGATCTTATACTCAACCTGGCTCTGATACCATGTTAGTATTTTCCAGATTTCAACAAGGAATATATCAATCTATAGAGGTCTATCAAAGCTAAGCACAGGTAATGAAATAAGGTAAACAAAGAGGAATAGATGATACCCGGGAATCAAGTAGATATCCTACAGTCAAAGTTCCTCCTTTGTATTGTATCAAATCTGATTCCATCTTCACTCCAACATGTATTCCAATTTGATTCAATTTGTCCAATCTTCAGCCCTTGAAGATGCCTCCGATCTGCACTAATCATGGTGCTGACAAGGGCTCCCAATCCGTAATTCCAATGATGAAGTCTAATCGAAATGCATGAAGTGCAGGTTGGATTCACACTACAAGATCTGATCGAAACCCTTGAATGGAGTCAAGTAAAGTTGGCACCAACACAGCACCTACAATTCTGCTATATAAATCGTGCTCTCAATATGAATTGCTGCCACCAAATGTTTATCTCAATGTGACTATAAGAAGTCACTTTTGATAGCAGCCCGGAGTTTGATGTCAGATCTGAACCATTCGGATTTGGTAGCAGCCCCGAATATGATGCCCGATCTCAGCGCTCAGCAGTGGATGGAATGAACACACATTGATCAATTCACACAGCCCTAAGATGTTGTGCCCAGCAACTTCACCAAATGCTCATGTAAATCACAGCTATTGAGAAGAGAAGATCAACGATATGTCTTGGCTCGTCTTTCCCATCCTCAAGAGCTTTATTATATATGAGCAATTTACTAAATTTGCAAACCACAAGTTGGCCGACTTGGGCCACTAAATAATAATAATAATATTTGTTTTTATATTCATATTTAATTTGCATAATCGATCCTTATATAATAAATATACCCCTTATATTTATTATTATTATTAGATCAATTTAGCCATAATTAAATATAATATCTAAACAATATATTTATTATTATTGCGAATTTAATTGTGAATATGTTGATCTTTGCCGTAAAGGCCAAAATATCAACAACTTTGATGGGAATATTTTATTATTATTTTGTCCATTAAAGATGCCTCTTGAGAACTTATAAAGAAACCTTGAGCAAATAATTTGGAGTAAGAGTTGATGCTAGATTATGATGTAGAAACTATTGTTAAGGAGTTATTGTTTTCGCATATTTTGTGCTTTTACAAAAAAATTGAATCGATGTTTGTTTTTCATTATGTGTATCTTTCGTATATTGCCTAGCAATTTCAATTGATCGATGTCTGTTTTTCATTATGTGTATCTTTCGTATATTGCCTAGCAATTTCTTTTCAGTAATTGTGTGTTCATGTATTTAACTTTTTGTTGCTGTAGATTTGCTAGGAAATGCGATACAATAAACCAAGCTTGCGGTTGAAAATTTTATTGCTTTTAGTTGAATATTTCCATCCTCATTGATAATATGTATGCACAAGATCATGGAGGAAAGCAAAGCTTCCTAATTTTGCTTTTTGATTGCCTTTGCAAGCACGTTAAACCGAAGATTTATCTTCACCAATGTTTTGAGAGCTTGTTAATATGTTTGTAGGGAATCAAGATCTCGATAAAGAACCATTTTAAACAATGGGTGATGACGCCCATAACAAAGATCCTTTGTTACTTCCATTGACATGGGGAGCCACCATTGGTTCCTTGGCACTTGCAGCTTCCTATGATTTTCCATGAAGCCCAAGTAAGGATTTTCCAAAATTTGGTGGCGATGACACACATCTTGATGAGCGTGTCTTAGCATTCCTATAGCTCGCAGAATTTTTGGGGTTTCACATGAAGATATTGTAATAGGGCTTTTTGTTGAAAGCTTCATTGGAGCAATAGCAAAATGGTTCCGTCATCTTCCTCCATATTGTATCACAAATGGAGAAAGCATGAGCGTTAAATTTTTATTGTGCTTCAAACTAGCTGAGGATGGTCACTTTCTTTTTGCGTAACTATAGGAAAGATATCATTGATCCCATGAGGGAGTTTGTTGCACAATTAAACTAACTTGTTGGAAGAATAAGTGATTCTTTAAGGCTTTCTTCACAAACTATTTTCAGTTGTGTAATGACTGCCCTTCCATCAGAATTTTACTTTTTGATAAAAACCTGTGAAATTGACGAGCTTGAAGAAGCCCTGACATGAACAGTCAAGCTTGAAGATGACATGATCACTACTAGTGAAATCAGGAAAGATTCCATGGGGTTAATCGTCCTATGTTTTGCAACTTCTCTCCTATAACAAGTGGTGATTGATATGATAAATATGAAGATGCAATTTTGGTAGAATAGTCCAACACACTAGTATCATGGAAAGCTTCAAAAGGATGATAGAAGTGCTAGGCTTAGGTTACATCCTCCACTTGAAAGGTTTGTCTTTGAGGTGCCTCCTTGGTATCAGTAACATGTTTTTGCTATTTCCACGAGACAAGCAACCATGACGCTCAACGTTGTTTGGAGATGCATCACATGATGCAACTTATGGTAGCGTCTATGTTGCAACTTATGTTGGGTAACATTCAACATCTTTGAGATGATCGTAATGGTTGCTCTATGATATGATTATTACAAGTAGACCAATTTGTGTTGGAAAGGTAAATACATCCAATGATTCTATATTTACATGGAACCAAACAGCTATAGAAAACCAAACATTTGAAGAGAGTAGAGTGCATGAAGAACATATGTGGGAGATGCCATCAATGGTTTCTTGTTTCAAAGACTGCATTTCTTTCTTCATATGTATATCAGCAACAAGTGTTAGATTTCTCGTCTACCTTTCAGGCCTTGCATATTCCACAAGTGCTGTGATCATAGCAAAATCTTCGAACACAACAACCATACTTTTTTTTTCCATAGTTCAAAAAGCACTTGCTTCCAAGATCTGTTGTACAAAGAAAAGGAACAAGACATTGTGGCTACAAGATTAGAAACTCAAGGGATCCCCTTAAATTCCAATATTAGGTGTGGTTAAACTGATCTCTGGGCTTATATGAACTGCTGAATAGCTCAATATGATCTTTTTTGATCGGTAACCTTTAATGACTAATATAAAGCATCAAATGAACTTTTTATCCATCAAATTCACCAAAGTTCGGTTTAGAAACAAAAAAATGTGAAATCCGACATTGTGTACCAGCCTTTAGCATAATATTTGGTCTTATATAATAAGATTATCTGGGCCTTCCAATTGTCTAGTATCCTTCCATTGTAGATCTTTCGAGACCCTCTCTTCATGCAATTTGCCAAATTCCTCTTCCTTACTGACATTTAATTAGCTACAGTAGTATTCTCAATTGAGCAATGAACAGAAGGAATTTCCTTGAAGAGAAATGAGAGATCACTAGCTTCTTAAATTCTAACATTTATCTTCCAGTTGGGGCAGCTTCCCCTTCTTTACATAGTTAATTACAATATCAAATCTCCTTTCAATTATCAAACATTTGATACTTTTGTCTGTAGTGATCTTTAGCCCTATAACTAAAGCCTCTGTTACTTGCTAAATTCTTTCTCAAAGTCAATAGCGAATAAAAAGCTCCAAAGTTTCCTTTCCTTTTTTATGGTGTTATGTTAATGCATTGGTTCAGGGGTTCCTTTTATGGGTTTGTGAAAATTAATCTTGTGTGAGCTCTTGGAGGAGGCCTCTGTTTAATTCCAGATCAAGGGGCCTTCTTATCACTTTCATATACATTGTGTGTCTGCTGGTTAGGTCTGTGCATATACCTTAAATTAGTAGAATCATGTTTATCTGCTTCAGAAATTTGTTTGGACAGTGCTCTTTTGTTTTAGATAGTGGAAAGGAAAGTTCCCGCATTTGTTTATAATTCACTGAGTTCAGAAAGTTGATACTGTTTTGGATGAACAAAATCTATTTTAAGCTTGAACAAGTGTGTTTTTTGACTTTTAGGTTGATACATTTGCATATGCACCACCAAATTTTAAGCATTCCGTGAAAAGTGATATCTCTGCCACTCTTGTTGTTTTCGAACGCAGGTCAGTTATTTCTATTCAGGGTTATCCTAGCAAACAATTGTATTTTAGATTAAAATTTAACTATTGGTTTATGATATGACAATACAGGATATAATAGTTACAAATATAACATCTTCCTTTCTGCTCATGAATGTTACATGCATATATTTTTGACCCTAGCATATGCAATGTGTGTTCTGGATAAGCAAAAGCTTAATGTCTCAAGTTAATAATTTATCATGGTTCTCTCTTAATTACTGGGGTCACAATTGCATATTGGTGCTTCTTTCTAGCTTCTTTTGTCTTTTACGCTAGATAATTTCAAGATATGTACTTATTTCTGTTTTTGATATCAAAGATTAAAAAATCTTACAATCTGAGGTCTGTGCATAATGTACTGTTAACCTTGATTGACATTCTTATTCTGTTAAAGATACCAGAGATTGAGAAATGAGGTTCCTCAATTTATAACAGGTTCAACAGACAAACAACCTCTTTTAGAAACTCCAGGGGAGGTAAATCACCAACATTTTCTATAAATCATGTTTTACTTAAATTTATTTAAAGCATTTTAGTCCCCAAAGCTTCTCCAGTCTATCGGGAAAGAGTATTCAACGTTTTACCTGATACACATTTCCATTAAAATAATTAAAACATAAAGAAATACTGCTTTTGCTAAGACGTATTATGTTTTTATGCTTCCAGGTGTTTGCCTTGAGGAAACTGCTTCCTACAACATCTACTTATGATTTTAATATACATGTAAGTCCCACTGTAATTGGTTCCCTGATAAATCTCTCGCTCCTTTGATTAGTTTTATTTTTTTGTATTATTTTCTTTCGCATTGATTTTTATACAATGGGAAGTAACAGAAGCCCAAATTGTTGGATGCTTAGTTTCTGAATTCTAGTATCCTTGAAAACTAGAATCAGATGCCTAATTACTAAATAGCAAAACAGTACATAAGTCAGCAACGGAGCCTACCATATGCAGCTCAATGAAACAAAACAAGTCTCACAGGAAATCCCTGATAGCAGATTAGCGACTGGGTAACATTTTCAATGGAATCAAAGAAGAAATAATTTTTTGTACATTGACTACGATGGGAAAGTTTTCATTCTTGGCTTGAGTATTTTATGAAAATGCACTAAATCAATGTGTGAAGTTATTGTAGAATTAAATGGTCTGTCCTCATTGTGAAGAATAATGAAATGATCCTTCTTTTCTGACATTCTGTATTTATTTTTCTTGTTAATCATTTGTGAGGTGTCCACTTTCTTCTACGTAAAGTACAATTCTCCTTATATCATTATTATATCTTTGAGAATGTCTTCTTAAAAAGGTATAATGCCTCCTGTTACAATTCAGCCTCTAAAAGAAGGGAGGTGGAGAGGCAGTACTACTTGTCATTAGGGATGCAATCCTTGTTCTTGTAGGATTGTTTCATTGTGTATCCAACTGCCTTGCTGCTTTATACACGACAATGTTATTCATTAAGGCATTAATTATGTGGCACAGAACAAATGTCAGAGAGATCAATAAGGCAGGGATGCCTGTTTGCCCCTGCATTATTTGTAATTGCATTGGATGCTATCTTTTACCTATTGAGAGACTCAGTATTAAATCCTAAAATTATAGGGGTTTGCCTTCCTTAGAAGGATCAATTACTAAAGACCAATTTGCTGATGACACTTCATTATTCATAGAAGTTGAAAAAAACAACATAGATAATCTAATGCAAAGTTTATACCTCTTCTGTGCTGCCTCAGGTGCTAAAGTTCCCACTTCCAAATCTATAATGCTTGGCTGGAAAGACTTCCCCTTGAGTAGTTCTCCAAATATGATTTCTAATGTTGGGGTCCCAACAAGCAAGTCAGGTATTTGGGAATTCCATTTGCGGTAAACCCAGCTTAAAGGATATGTGGGTTTGGATTAAAGAAAAAATTGATAAAAGGTTGGATAGTTGGAATAAGCAATATCTTTCTTTGGCAAGTAGACTCCAAGTATGTCAAAAGATCCTATCTTCCTACAATGTTTATCACTCTTCAGTTCAGCTATTCAAGAGCTATCAAATTAATGAGATTCAAAAGAAAATCAGAAATTTTTTATGGTCTGATGGAAAAGGTAGAAAGAAAAATCATCTAGTTAGGTGGGAATGGTGCTGTCTTGAGAAGCCTTTGGGAGGATAAGGTTTGAACTAAGTTGTCGATTTGGATTCGGGGACGGAGTGGGGCTCGCGAATCTGGTTCGTGGATTCGTGAATTTTTTTTTTTGCCGTTTGGGTTCATAGGGATTCGCGAGTGTGTGTATATATATATATACACACAAAAAATAAGAGAAATATACATAATTCTAAAACTAAATCATTTCATAGTATGAATCTATGATGGTTGATCATTGATCAATGCCAAATCTCAAAGATTCAAAACATTAAAATTAAATCATAACATCAGTTCAAGTATCATTGTTTGAAGTTCAACTAATGGATTAATAATTTTAAATTTATTGATATTTTCTTCTTCATCATCATCATCATCTTCTATATGGAGCCTAATAAGACTCGAAGGTTAATCTTTCCCCACTTTTATTGGCTGCGGATCCAGACGGACCCACAGGTCAAAATGCGGACCCTGCCCGGATCCAGCACGGACCGGGTAGAGAATCCGGACCCGGATCAGGGGTCTACAGTACGAATCCGGTAAAGGATGTTAGAAAACATGGCATATCTCTTGCTATCAAATGGATTATTAAAGCCTTAAAGGGTAATGAACCATGGAAGGTTCTTATCAGGAATAATATCCAGTTAGCTGTCCCCAAGCAAGCTAAGACTCGGAAACAATGTCCATATGGGACCTCTTGGCTAACAAATTCTCTGTAACCACTGCAAGATCTAATATATTCAAAAGCTTGTGGAAAGCTTGGGAGTTTGTCAGAGGCAGTACTACTAACTGTGTTTTTGTAGACTATGCAAATAACAAATTATACCCCTCTCGTTTAATTTGGTGGGACCTAGAACATGATGGGAAACCCCTTTCTTTAATAGAAGGTTGTTCTGCAAAGTCTTGGTCCATGAAGGGTATTAAGTGTTTTGAGGATGTCATTCGCAATGGTCACTTAAGATCATGGGCATCAATTAGTACCAATTTTGATTTGCCTCCTTCAAACTGGAGGACATATTCTATTCTCAGGGAGGCTAGTAGAGGTATCCCCTTCCCTGTGTTATGTGTTCTTTATATTGATTATGTTGATGTCTTAAATGGAATGATGGCTCTATTCTCCAGAATGTGAAAACCAAAATGCATATAAAATTATTAAATTATTCTGATTGTATGACTACATTTCTTAACAAGAGATGTAATATGGATCTATCTGATAAGCAGTTGGCTAACATTTTTTCTTCTCTATGGGCTAATATTATAGAACCTAAAAAGGCTTGCTTCAAATGGATTCTTGTTCTTAAAAAATTACCCTGTAACGTGTGGCATCTTCAAGTATAAGTCTATCCAATCTGTGCAGGACTCCTGAAACAGTAAAACATATATTTTTTTCGATTGCATATTTGCTAAAGAAATTTGGAATTGTTTCTGTTCTGATTTGGAGTGATGGGGTGATAAAGATAATGTTAATTGAAAATAAATTCTTGCTGGTTCAATAAATGATTTAAATAGATCATACAATTTGTTTTGGCTTATTTTTTCTACTGAGACTTTATGGTTTGTTTGGAAGTCCAGAAATGGGGGAAAATTTTAGGGTATAAGGAGGGCACTCATGTTCTATGATGTTTCTATGTAGGTCACCTTGAGAATATAAGTATCCAAGGAAAAGTTTGTGAAATTGCTGAAGAAGGCACAATGGAGGTTACTAGAGCGGAAATCAAATATGGACAACATTGGCCTTTTAATAGATCAAATAACATCCCCTTCATGAGATGATAAATGGACTTATAGAGAAAATATAACAAGAAGTATTCAGAAGAGACATTAAAGAAAGACTTAGGTTTTCAAGTTGGAACTAGATTCCATGTCAATAATGGACTTGAAGTTGAAATTATAATAGAAGTTGCGAGGACCAATGATAACATTTCAAACATTGATCCTCCTATTGGTTGGTGTAGGGAGACTCCCTTTCAACACCCACATTCAACTAGGAATTATTCATGAATTAAAATGCTGCAAATTATCAAGCAACTTGAAATAATAAGTTTCAAACAAGAAACTTCTTCTATTCGAATTCAATGAAATGGCCTCAAATCAGCCTTACTTTAAATGGGTTTTAAGAACCACAATCTACAGCAACATAGGTTGCATTACATCAATTATTTCTACACTTTTGGAGATGGAAAACATGAAGTGTAATGGAAGTTTCACCTGCAAACAAACTTGAAGTCTTCCCCTACCCCGCAGCTGCAACTTCTACACTTCTCCCCAAATCCTCCAACTAGCTCCCCATTTTCCAATATCTCCCCACTCCCTCCACAACTCCAAACTTGAAAAATTCTGAAGTATGGGATTTTTTTGTTGAAAGGTGTAGTTGCCAATAACTACACTAGTTACTGTGACCTCAAATTTGGTAACCTTCCCAAATGCTACACCAAAACCAGAGAAGGCTGCTCACACACTTAGAAACTTGCCTTAATTGCTCAATGATGCCTTGTCATCTCCACCCACCAACCTGCTAATAATAGGAGCTAACTTTGACACCCACTTAACTCATCAAGACCCCCAAATAGAAAAAGAAGACTCACTCAGGGCACCCATTTTGAATGTTTATCGTTAAAGGAAAGAATATGTGAGTTATGGCAAGTTGTAACTCCCAGAATCCACGCCAAGAAAGGCATATTTGAATATTTGCCCTTAAATTGCTTCCTAAGTGAATTCAAATTACAATAAGGGTGCAACATTAGAAAGTGACCAAAATATTTATTAAAATATTTGGCCTTATTGCTTCAAATTATTCACCTACAACATTTATTCAACTAAACTATAAGAAATAAAAAATAAAACATATTTTGGGTTGATGAAAATAGCCTATACACCATGGATGATCCTACATCAAAAACCTAGGGTAATAAATAATTTGTGAATATGGATTCACAAAATGGAGTTGAATGGTAAAGCTAGCCTTTTAAGTTTTAGATTGTAAGCAATCTTTTGCAAACTCCATTACTTAAATTGGTACCTCTGATTGCTTCTTCTTTTTCCTCTTTGAGCACTTAGCTAGAAAACCTACGAAATAGCCTTCATTAGTGTTTTTGCCTGCACACTCAGGAATTCCTACTCTAATACCACCGATGTATGGAGACTCTGCCTCTCAAACACCCACATTCAAGCTAAGGCTTATAATGAATTAAAATGACGCAAATCAACAAACAACTTGAAATAATAAGTTTCAAACAAGAAAATTCTTCTTTTTTTCAAATTCAAGGAAGTGGCCTCAAATCATCCTTGCAGCAAAATGGGTTTCAAGAACCACAATCAACAGCAACATGGGCTGCATTCCATCAATTATTTCTACATTTTTGGAGATGGCAAACATGAAGTTTAATGGTAGCTTCACTTGCAAACAAACTTGAGTTTTTCTCCTATCCCACAGCTACAACTTCAACATGTCTTCACCCCAAATCCTCCAACTGGCTCCCCATTTTTCAATATCTCGCCGCTCCCTCCAAAACTCAACTTGAAAAATTGTAAGCATGGGATTGTTTTGTTTAGCAATGTAGTCACCAATAACTACACTAGTTACCATAACCTCAAATCTGGGAACCTTCCCAAATGCTACACCAAAACAAGAGAAGGCTGCTCACACATTTAGAAACTTGCCTTAATTGCGCAATGCTGCCTTGTCATCTCCACCCACCAACTTGCTAACAAATAGGAGTCAAATATGACACCCACTCAACTCACTAGGGCCCCAAAATAGAAAAAGCAGACCCACTCATTCGTGGGAATCCATTTTGAATGTCTGCCATTAAAGGAAAAAATATGTGAGTTAAGTTGTAACTCCCGGAATCCACACCAAGAAAGGCATATTTGAATATTTGCCTTAATGTTGCCTCCAAAATGAATTCAATTTACAATAAGGCTGCAACATTAGAAAGTGTCCAAAATATTTATTAGAATATGGCCTTATTGTTTCAAATTATTCAACTACAAGATTTATTCAACTAGAGTATAGGAAATTAAAAATAAAACATATTTTTGTTTGATGAAGATAGCCCTTACACCATGGATCATGGTTTGCAAACTTTGTGAGTACTCCATTTTTCGCTACGCGAGTTTTGACAAATTTAACTTGTGATTTTTTATAGACACAAGAAAAATGTGGGTAAGAATGACTATACACGTGAAATGCTGGTCAAAGTATGTTTACTCACATTTTTTTTGCTATAAAACTATGCATTTTCTTGTATTAGATGTCAATTTTTAATTTAATACATTTTGTAATTGAATTTGCAAAAATTTTTTTTTAAAGGAAATTTTAATTTTTAGTACCGAGTTCTCGAGTTTTCGACTAGTTCTTGTCGAGTATGTACAAAGTTTTTACCAAGTCAATTTTTTTGGGCTTACTGAGTACTCTCTGAGCCCGAGTTTGCGAACTATGCCATGGATGCTCATGCATCAGTTATGTTGGTTCCCAAATCAACAGATTGGAAATCCTATGAGCTTGCCTACTCAATTATGGGATCTTCCAACTGACTTGGCCAACAAACGAGAGTGGTCGATTATGATCCTCCTCCTGTGCACTTTAGGCTTTGTAGAACTAAGGCGGGTGGACCTATACCTTAACCTAATATCCAGGTTCAAGGCTTTTTATAGCAGATAGCAATGTATATGAAACTTGAATGATCTCTCAAGATGGCAAGTGAATTCTTGAGATAGATCGAATTGTGAATATCACAACTACTGAATAATTGAATGTTGTAGGAATGCTTTAATAAAATTGCTTTTGAAAGAATGCTTTGTTGTGTAAATGAATTGTAAAATGTAAATAATGACTTCTGACTTGAAATGCCCTGAAGATGCTTGATTAAAACACATTAAATTAGTATTAGACTAGTACCTTTATCCTCTGTATAGTATTATCAATTCAATTTAAAATGATCCTACGTATAACCCTGTGAGACGGTTTTAACAACTTACTTCTCAAGTAAGACCATCACCCCAAAGGCATCTATATGCATAATAATTTAATTGTGATGTTACAGTTAGTCTTTTTGATTTTAACTTTTCTCAGAAAGGTCAATAAGACAGAGTGAAGCCTTGACAACCAATCTTCAAACTGAAACTTTATTCAAATTATAATGACATAAGATAGCACATTGAAGCATCTAAATGAAATAGATTATCACAGAGAACTGATCAAGTTAAATGAAGACAAATACTATCAGGAATGAAAGGACAACTGGAATTATATTGAAATAAGCATGATAAAATCCAACTGAATACAAACTGTCTAATGGTTCTTCTCTAGCCGTGCATCTTCAAGAGGCAAGACCAAAATGCATTGTATAAAAACTATATTCGTTGTAATTCTTATTCTATATTGTATCTCCTATTATCAAAATGATCCCCTATATATAAACGAGGATTCAGTTTGGGTGAAAAGGCATACCCTTTCACAAAGACTTGTAACTTAACTGCCGACTAATCAAACTGACATAATAGATTAATTACATAAAATCTCCCCGAGACAACATTTGGAACCATTTAGGCATAATGAATAATCCCCAAATAGCTCGCCACTTCCTTTCTTATGCTTTAAGCATTCTTTATGGGCAATATGTATCTGAATTGTGGATGATTGTGATCTCCAACGTGATGATATGTTCCATTTGCAACATTCACATCCTCTTGTCTTGCAAATCCGTCCATAGTCTTTGCCGCTAACCAGATCCTGCACAGACAGAAGCAAGTTAATTCTATATTAATTTATTAAAATAAAAACTTACCTGCCGTCTGAAAATGATCTGCAGCTTTCTGAGTGAATCATCAGCCACATGGAAAATCCTCGATTGCCCACAGGTTCCACTCTTTGGAAATTCGGAGATCGCACTCTTTTCTTGCAATTTTCGATTGTCAATTGGGTTCCGCCAATATGTCCTCGCTTTGTCTTCTTCGGAATTTCGGAAACTCCCTAACTTTTCTTCCACATCCGATTCGGGAATTCTAGTACTCTGCTTCTACTCCCGATCTTTCTTCAAATAACTTATGTATCGTTCTGTTCGTAGCTGGTTTATTTGACATGGATTTTACTCGATGCAAATGACACTTAAATTTCTCTATTGCTTTAATGCCTTCGAACAAGATAGTGCCTATTGCTACTTAACTCCTTGGCTATTCGAAATGTTGCCTTACTCGATGAGTTGCTTCGGCCTTTTGGACCATTGACACGTGTGCACTCTGTGACGTCACCCATTATCGGGGAACTTTCTCCTTCTCTAACAACCTTTCTGACTTACCCAATGGTGAATATTATTCGACATGATGTCATCACCCAAACTCTTCTTCTTTCGAATAACTTGCGTATGCTTCATCCTTGCTGGGCTATTTGACGCAACCTTTTGTTCGATGCAAATGTGACGTGGCCCCACCACACTTCGAACAACCCCATTCGTTGTTACTCAACCTGCCCACTTATTCGAAACAGGATTTTGTTTGACACCGACTTCTGGACCCCACAGGCAAATCTTCTGACTCAATCCTTCAGCCACCAAACATGTGTCACCATCCCGCACACTCGCAACTTTTGAGACATCCCCTTTTCAACTTTTGCGATGTTGCGACAAGGCTCTCCTTCCATTAGAGTGACTTGTGCATCGTTGATATCCTCAGCCAGGTTATTCAATATGACTTTTACTTGACACTTTGAGTCAGGCAACCCCACCTCACTTCGAAGGATTTTCGCCATCGTTTCCGCCCTGCTTGCTTACTCGGAGTCATATCTTGTTCGATACTTTAGGCCAATTCTTTACATTGGCTACTTTATCTTGGAGAAGCCATTGTCTTCGAAAGATGATATCTTGGCTTATTCGAAACACCTTTTTACTCTATAGAATCTTGACTAGTCAACTTTGACCAAGTAGGAGGACACGTAGATGAATTGCCACACTGTTCTCAGATGGATTACGCCTTTGTCTACTGCCATAGGAATGTGCACTTGTTGGTAAGAATCCTTGGTATGTGCTATGTCGATCACCATGAAATCTTCCCCCTACACATGAAAAACCCACAGTAACTATTCTCATGATTGAATCAACATGGTAACATATGAAAAATATTAAGGAAAATACATATTCATTGTAATAAAACAAGCTTAAAGGAATATAATCTAAATTGAAAATTTATGTTCTAAAAAGTTGGAAAGACTTAGATGATTACAAAGATAACAAAAAATGATGAAAGTTGTACATCAAAAATGAGTATTTTGTAAATGGATGAAATGTGAAAATCAAATTCAGATAAATGGACAGACAGATAACATAAAGTGTTTTTCTTTACAGTCGGTTAATAGACTAGTCTTATGGAGTACAATTTCTATTTCGGTTGAGAAAGATATTGACGTATCCTTTTGAATGATCTTGCATGGCTCTAAACTTTTTGTTGTGACCCTATGTGGTCCTATTTTTTTGCTGTGACCTTGCGTGATCCAATTTGTTTTTTTGTGACCTTACATGGTCTATCTTGTCCAAATCCAAAACAGTCTGAAGCTGCTATGTATTAATTTGATAAACTATTCTTAATACAAAAAAAAAAAAACATCTTTTGCTTCTAAAAAAAACCAAATTTTGCTATTTTGTTGCTTTCTTTGGAAAAACAATTTTTCCACTAAAAAGAAACCTCTTTGAAATATTAAAACCATTTCATGTGCAAAGGCCCACTTATCTCTCCTAGGCATCCTTTTGAGGGTTAGAATATAACACTTTAAAATTTAAACACTAAAGTGAATAAATAAATGTCACTTTTTTTTTTGGTCGGTAACAGTGATAATTTTATTGAATAGAGAAAGTATTACATTTCAAGTATGTATAGAAAACTTCAAAACAGGACAACTTAACAATTATATATATAATCTGCTGCCAAATACCATTAAACTTATCCCTCCACATCACCAGAATATAGGGTAGTATAGTGAAAAAATTTTTAAACAAAAAAACCAGGGAAGCGCCTTCATCAGTCAAACATCATCTGCACCATCATCGTTTTCCTTGTCATGCCTGAAATCGGGTCCAACCTATCATCGCTGGGAGTATCAAGTCAGTTACCATTTTAACACAACCCCACTGCTAAAAATTCAGAATTTCTTCTTCCACCACCTTCCTTTACAAGCAGCGTAGCCTTACTATTTCTAAAACTAGGCTTCCTAAAGCTTACATAAATCTCGCAGTTATCCGGACTTATATGCACAAAATGCATATATATCTAGGGTTTAGTGTTTTCTACTTGCCCTCTTTATTTCCCCTCTTCTTCCGTAGGATGGGGGCCTCGAAGGCCCTGCTTCTTGCTGCAGCGCGCTCCTCGTGCCTCAAGAAACAATCCGTAAGCCCCTGCAATAACTTACCCATTTTCACATGGTATTCCGCTTTATCAACCTTTCCCCACCATCGCAGGAAGGGCACAAGACCATAAACTCTCCCATCTTCCTCATCCTCAAAGCATTCAGAGTATTATAGGCCAATGCCTGGGATTGCCCATTCCAATATCGACTCCAAGCCTCCCAACATCTCCTCTGAAATGCCCCAAACCGGATATTTTCCCAAATTTCCTCAAATATAACTCAGAAGATTTAAATAAATACATTCATGCAAATAAACCATTGATTCACAACAAATAACCAGCAATATGTTCCAATAAAACCCTCAGCAAATGTTATTGCATTATACAACAACAATACAATAACAATGGGATTTCAACAATCCAAAATCTGAACTACAGTATTCAACAACAATATCAAATGACAAGAACCTGGAAGTGCAATGGTGAACTCCGTCGCGAATCCACCTCAGAGTTGAACTAGGTTTCCGTCCAATCCACCGAGAAAGTCTGAAGGTTTCCGTCCTTAGGTTTCAGAATCGAAAGCTGGAAGCTCTCTGGATTCTCCAAGAGAAAATGAATTCATAAACTAAGCATCCCTCGAATGAGATTCCAATCCTTCTTTTAAAGCAGCAGCTGTGACTCTTCAGTTTCCCTTCTCTGTCTTTTCATATTCCCACTTTAAGTCACTTTAAATAAATATAACCGTTAAATCATAAAGTGGCATAATAATAAATTATGGAATCTTGTGGCATTAAAACAGAGGACCAAACGAACTCGGAAGATGACATGTGATAGCTTGCTGGAAAGCTCTCGGCGAGACGCTCCAATTCCAATACTGAAATGCCAAGAAAATTGAACTCTGCCGACTTATTAAAAATAGTAAGTATCCAGAAACCCTGCAGAAACTGCTCTGATCGGCCTGAAACTGGAATTATCTAGGCCAAATATCACACTGATCCATATAAAGCGCTGGTTAGCTCACCAAACCATGATGAAATGGCTAATGACGCAGCATAAATAATGTGCTCGAAAAAGGGGACATTACAAAACCTCCCTTCCCAAAGATTGCTTGCCCTCAACCAATCGATATCTGCATGTTGTGACCAAACCAAAATGCCTGGATCCCATACCAACCTCAAAGAAGCTGGTTTACTAATCTGTTGTGCAAAACTGATACAAACAACACATCTAGACTCGTGAAGCCACTCATCAATACTACATGGCAACAAGGCATTAATCGCACTAATGCCGGGATCCCAAATCACCCCAAGTGCCTGATCAGTCAAATCAACTTGCTCTGTGCTACCATCATCTATGAGAAAATCCTCAATCCAACCGAGAACCTCACTCCAACTAAAATCACAAGCACCACTAAGGTCAAATGAAGGGGGGAACCTAACCTCATACCAATCAACAAGCACAATCATCAAACCAAGCTCAACAATCCCATACTGAATAAACTCTACCCAATCGTCATCATCATGCTCAAAATCTGTGATGATAGAGTTACCATAGGCACTGGATGAATCGGTATAGTGATGTAGTGGAGTCCCAGCTGTGTGAAGAGGGGAATGAATCAAGGGATACTCACCAACATTGTCTTCTCCCCTTAGGTACCCTTTGGTCATACTGATAACCAAGTGTCTATCCAAGGCTGATTTGCATTTAGCATTATGTCCCCCTGTCAAAGGTGACAAGGCAGTTGTCTCCTGGATACTGTCGACACTAGACATCTCCCCATCAGTGAGAGATAGCGCAAGGAAGGGCATATCACCCATCATGCAATAAGACATAATCGCCGATCCTGAACCGCTGATGTAGAACCCAAACTGCTCAACAATTGAACTCACCTCGTTACTCCATTCTGGTGACCAAGACTCATCCACAGTAACTGAACCTGGGTCCCAAATCCTGCAATCAATCTCATCCTTGTCATGGGGATAGGAAATATCTTCCTCATCTAGCTCAAAAAGGGAATTATCAAATGTCAAATCAGCACCCATCTCAAACGAGGAATTGTCAACCACCTGAAAGTTATCTAACTCATCAAGAAACTCTGGATGATCCAAAGATCTTTTGGGACAGCTATCCAAGTCATAGGTCTGTTGTATGCTATCAAGTTCTTGAATCACTTCTTGAAAGAATTCAGACCTTTCTTTGTCGTCCTGTTCCCTGTGCTGACTAGTGGCAACAATCTGATTTCTTGCTTCTTGAAGAGCAAGATGTGTGTGCTCCAAAGTTTCCTGAGCAACATTAAGCTCTCTGTTGAGCTTATTAACGTTGTCATCTTTTTTCCTCAACTGCTCAACATAATTTTCAGCAGCCTGTAACAGGTAGTCGTGATCTGAAAGTAAACATAGATATTCTGATTTCCAAACCTCAAATGCTGTTTTGACCCCCTGTAAATCAGCAACATAAGATTCACTCCCTACACCATTCTGTCCTCCTTCCATTTGAGCCTTTCTGTAAAGATCTTCAATAATCCTGTGAGTGCTATCATGATGCACAAGAGCTGCAATAATGACATCATCACTAACTTTCAGCTGACTCTTCAAAGCATGCTTCTCATTATTGTTATTTTGAGATGCATTCTCTGGTTAATCATCCAAATCCTCATTATGCATAAGTGATGTGCTGCTATAGAAATCACATGATTCCTCATATCCTTCACAGGTGTTATCATGGTCACCATAGGCCTCAAGTATGAAGAGGTAAGGTTGCTGTTATGTCATCCAACAATTCCTCATGACATGAATTGTTAAGGGTATCCAACTGGTTGTCACAATCTTTAACCATGTCTTTTCCCTGCATAATACTAAAAACATATTCAACAAGTGCACTAGTATAGGCAGCCTCGTAGGACACCTCTACCTCCAAGTTACCTATTCAAAGATGTGTGCGATCGCTTACATCTTTTCTTTGATCAAGTGTAGGCTGAGAATCAATGGAAGTTGGTTGATCTTTTCTAGTAAACCATCATGTAATCTCTAGATTTGCTGCCTCCTCTTTAGCCTCTCCTTCGTGCATTGATTCAATATTTGTTTTACATTCTCCTGCTTTGATGACAACCTCATAAGGCTTTTCTTCAATAACTGGTTTAGTTTTTTGTTCACTTGTGGGCTGATTAATGATAGTTGGAAACTTTTCATATAATCTTCTGCCCCTATCTTGTGCAAGTAGATCTCGAGCCAAATCATGATACTATTTCTTTGCCATTAAAGTCTTGTGTTGTAGCTTTGGATGAAAGTCCATAAAACTAGAGAAGGTTAAATCTCTCTGAACCTATGGAGGAAGTGTGTTATACTCATCATACATGCCGAGTATTTCTGTCATTTCATCAGGTTGTGAAATTTGGGCTAACTGTTGCTGTACCTTAGCAAGATCCTTCAAGACTTTTTTCAACCCATGCATCTTTCCTAGCTAGATACTACTTGTCTCTGTAGGTGAATGTTCAGACTTACACTGCTCAAATATCTTCAGATTAACCTGTAGCTGCCAAGGACATGGCTCCACTCTTCGAGTATGGATTGTTTAGCACCTTCCAGAAGTTTCACAACTCCCTCAAGCTACAGGTGTCCTGTTCCCGTTGTCGCCAATTCAATCAATCTCCCGGCTTTAACTGCTTCCCTAAAAGCATCAACAAGGTCTTTATTTTCAGGATCAAGCTTCACTCCTTCATAGAATGCATTTGCAGCTTCATCATAACGCTGCAATAGAAGCAAAGTTGCTCCTTCCCTGTAACTTGCTTTTGACCAATCAGGACGTAGTTCCCTACAGACTTTTGCATCAACAAATGCATGTTCAGCTTGTCCCAATCTAATCCAACAAATGATATTTTGTAATGATCCTGACCTGATCTGTTTCCAAAATTTGACTACCCGAGTTTTTAATTGTTGCGAATGTATATTTGACTAGTTTCAATAATTGTGAATGTATCTTGCTGCTGTACCGGTTCTCAGTATATAGTAACAAACGCATACATGAATGTGTGAATTTATTAAGCCTCTAGTGCTGAATACATTAAGTTATGCAGTCTATATCAATAAGGGTGAACAACAGTGGTAGTGATTCACACTCTCATATCATATGGATATTGAATGATAACAAATAAAACCACAGTCTTAAACAACATATCAAATCTTACAACTCAGTCCATCTCCTTATTTTTCAAACTTTGTATCAGAAGAGAAAATGGTAATCATGCACCTATTAATGCTGCTACTCCGGGTTTGACTCTGAATGGTTATGTGTTGGGACTGAACGATGGAGAGAGCCTTAGCGCATGAAGCGAATGGTGTTCGTAGCAGTAGTGATGTGGCAAGAAGTGTCGGGCATGTAATTGACGCCCTGCTCTATGCTTGTCAACGTTGCTGGCAAGGAATCCTTGTATGTCGTGCGTGACTCCCGGTTCCACCATGGCAGTTCACTCCTACGCAGCTCGACCACCAGGTATGACCCATGGGTAAGGAAACTCCCGTCCACTGCTCCGTATTAAGCGGCTGACATTCACTCTTCTCTCCCACCCGAACGTAACTTGAGTAACATGCGGAAGCCACATACTTCTCTGCTACGTATACGTCCAACACTTAACCTTCAAACAACACAGACGCTCCATAGGAGGTATACGTGTGAAGTCAAGGCACCAGACAATCAGGTATGTGTCACAACACCCAGCACTTCACCGTGTTGCAAAGTTTTTAACGCCAGCACTCCCTTAGACTTTAGTCAAAGTCGTGAGGTGTAAACATTTTCTAGAAATGGTTCTTTAATCTCTTTGTTGCGTGAGCATGTTGTGTGTCTGCTAGCTGAAATAAATCTTTAGGATCTGAACTTAATAAAGTCCTTTCTTATTTACGAAAACCAAAGTATTAAAATGAGCTCAATGGAGAAAAGGGGATCGGCCTTGCAGGTACCATGCCAACTCCAGCAATAACAGTAAAACTGATTCGTCCGTTGTTTGAGGAGATCATACACGACTGTTCAACAATGAATATCTGCTCACGCTCTGAGGATGCCAGTTAAAACTCAACCCGTAACTTAATCTGCTGCAGACGGTAGGCACTACAAGGCACGTTTAGACAAGACCACTGGATAGTGGTAAACACCGTAGTGTATTTGGTGGTGAATATATCTGCTTCCAGTGCTAATCTCTCGGGTAACGTCCAACACAAAGCAACGGATTTCCCGTTAAGACTAACTGTGCGCCCAACACTCCACCTAGACCCGTGGCTGGAGGTAACGTTCCTCACTGTTGGTGTAGACCAATATATATACTTACGAGTGCCTCTATATGTTGAGACCACACACCGTGTATGGAGTAAACCTCCCCTTCACCCGTAAGACTACAATCACCAGTGTAGTTCGATACATAAACTCACGAGTGCATACGATTAGAAATGAACCACCAATCTCAAGTTAGGATATTTTCAGCAGCAGCAGTCCATGATTTCCAGTGCTAAGCTTGGTTTAACCATAAATGATATTTGAGATACCTGTAATAGTTTCCTCTGATTCTAGACAATCGAGCTGCACTTTTGTGTTACTCATAAAAAACACCCTTTTGTAAATGTCTTTGCTAAAACTCCACACGCTGGCAAGAAAAACCAGCTCTGATACCACTGAAATGTCCCAAACTGGATATTTTCCCAAATTTCCTCAAATATAACTCAGAGGATTTAAATAAATACATTCATGCAAATAAACCATTGATTCACAACAAATAACAAGCAATATGTTCCAATAAAACCCTCAACAAATATTATTGCATTATACTACAGCAATACAATAACAATGGGATTTCAACAATCCAAAATCTGAATCACAGTATTCAACAACAATATCAAATGACAAGAACCTGGAAGTGCAATGGTGAACTCCGTCGTGAATCCACCTCAGAGATGAACTGGGTTTCCGTCCAATCCACCGAGAAAGCCTGAAGGTTTCCGTCCTCAGGTTTCAGAATCGAAAGCTCGAAGCTCCTTGGATTCTCCAAGAGAAAATGAATTCATAAACTAAGCATCCCTCGAATGAGACTCCAATCCTTCTTTTAAAGCAGCAGCTGTGACTCTTCAATTTCCCTTCTCTGTCTTTTCATATTCCCACTTTAAGTCACTTTAAATAAATATAACCGTTAAATCATAAAGTGGCATAATAATAAAGTATGGAATCTTGTGGCATTAAAACGGACGACCAAACGAACTCGGAAGATGACGTGTGATAGCTTGCCGGAAAGCTCTCGGCGAGACGCTCCAATTCCAATACTGAAATGCCAAGAAAACTGAACTCTGCCAACTTACTAAAAATAGTAAGTATCCAAAAACCCTGCGAAAACTGCTCTGATCGGCCTGAAACTGGAATTATCTAGGCCAAATATCACACTGATCCATATAAAGTGCTGGTTAGCCCACCGGACTATGATGAAATGGCTAATGACGCAGCAGAAATAACGTGCCCGAAAAAGGGGACATTACATTCTCAAACATTGCATTAATCATTTCCTTATTGCTCTTTGCTGTTATATCCTGATGATGGATCACGGAGTGTGATCCGAAACGTTGATGCTAAAAAACATACACAATCTAAGCCAGAAATTCAACTCTAAATTCAATGGATTGTGGAAATCTGATCGATTTAATCTTTTCCACCGTCATTGTGTCTTCACCCAGTTCTAGTGCCCAAGCTACGACCATTGAAATCACATCCAAGTTCACTCTGCGTTTAACCTTCCTCTCCTGAAATTGGTTCCCCAAGACCGCTAATGCCACTTCAACTACTTCCTCATCCTTTATCTTCAGTAGGCCTTTCATTCTCTCCTTACTCACTGGGCCCTTAAAGCTCTTCTGTTGTTTGTCCGTGTTGACCAAGAAAGCGGCTCCCATGACAACTTTTACCTTTTTGAAACTATGCAGTGTTTCACTAATAGACAAAACACTAGAAACTTTCACCAAGAGTTATTTAAAACAACTATTTAAAACCGCTTGTTGGGCTACCATCTAGCTCAGTCATCTCTGCACAAGTTAAGTTGAAAAATCATTGCACGATAATCATAATAAATACTCCCTGTAGGAATTCTTGCATGCGGCAAATTCTTAATAGATTTAAATAGAACTTCTAGGTCAATCATGAGAGAATTAAGGCAGCCAAGATGACATCCCCGTCCTTTTCCCCCAACTAAGGAAACCGTTAGGCAAGCCGAAACTATCAATCAATTAGAAATTTAGAACTAACTTAAATTTTATTGATATTTAGCAAAAGATAGATTTTTTAGAAATACTCCACCCTCAAATCCTCTTCTATTTGAAAGGAAATTGCCCATTTTGACAATACATCCGCCTCAACATTACCATTTCTCCTAATATGCCCTATTTTGAATTCATCAAAACTTTTCAATTCTTCTAGTATAGAAAAAATAACACTTTGCAAGTGCCATGCTACAATGCCACCTTTCTGCAAAGCTTGCTCAAGAATCTGAATCTCCTAAATTTTTTTTTTCCAGTTTCAGTTTCTTTCCAACCTTGATGGCAAGTAATGCTGCCTTTGCCTCAGCCATATTATTTGTTCCATCCTTTAACTTCTGCGCTGTACAAGCAATAACATTGCCAGTCCAATCTCGAACAATAACCCCTGCACTAGATGGACCTGGGTTGCCTTTAGCTGCCCCATCGAAGTTAACTTTCCACCACCCATAATCCGTTTTATTCCACACGACTTCCTAACTTTTTACTCATTTACTGAGCTTAGCGAACCTTTTATTCACAAATCTGATTTTCACCCCCGATCATTCCGTTTGGATCTTTTTATCCTCAGAAGTATAAGGGACACAAAAATTAAGATGTGCAGTTGAGGCACTCAACACCTCTTCTATAGATATATTTATTCTTTCCTTAACTCTGTTAATAGGTTCAGACATGTCCTGGAATATTCTCCTATTTCTCTCGTTCCAAATCTCCCAAACCACTATGGAGGGAGAAATATGCCAAACAACTGACAAAGTAGATCTTTTTGTGAAACAGGCCAACCTTTGAACACCTCCACTGAATTTTGCATTGGTCCATACCACCTGAGCTTCACTATCACCAAATCCCAACATTCCTTAGCAAAATTGCATTGCACTAGAAGATGATTTACATCCTTAGAAGCCTTATCACACAAAACACACTTGGTGGGCCCAATAAAGCAATACCTTTTCCTTCTTTCGCCTGTAAGGATTCTACCATGAGTAGCTACCCATGCAAAGGAACTTGCATAGGTAGACAATCTCTGCTCCAAAAGAGCTTATGGGGCCATTCCGCCATTGGCCTCTCTACTGCCTTTAAATTGTATCCTAATTTAACTGAGTAATTGCCACTTTTAGCTGCACACCAAATGGGTTTATCAGTTTTTCCAGAGAAAGTGGCATCTCTGCTTTTGAATAAGTTCAACATTAACTCTTTTTGATGCATTGGAAGTCCTAGATTTTCAATTCATTTCCAGCCTACTTCCTGGCCCAAGGCTGTGACTTTGACATCCAGGTAGTCACTAACCTTGTGCCCCCAAAGATTAAGAAAGAAGTTTTTAACCTCTTGAAAGGCAGCAATATCCTTTAGATCTAGTTGCCCATTCCACGAATCTTCCCAAAAGGCAACTTTCTTTCCATCACCAATAAGCCAAGAAATGTGGTCTGTAATGATATGTCTACATTCCATCATGAAATTCCATATAGCTGAATCCTTCGGTGGATCTTAAACTGTTAGAATTCTGTCGTTATTAGCACTGTCAAGATATTTTGCTTTTAGAATTTTTACCCAAAGCATCTCTGGGTTAGAATACATACACCAGACTAATTTTGCTCCCAAAGCCATATTAGTCCATTGCCAATTTTTGAGACCTGCACCCCCATTCAATTTGGAGCTACATATCTTCTCCCATGCAATAAGTGGAATTTTATCATCTGGATTTGACCCGTTCCAAAAGAATTTCCTTAGCGTTGTTCTAGATAGTTGATCACCTTCTTGGGGATTTTAAGACAACTCATAGAATAGATTGGAATTGATGAAATAACAGTTTGTAACAAGAGAATCCTACCTGTAGAGGTGAGCCATTTACCTTTCTAGCCCTCTAGTCTCTTAATGCAATTATCAATCAGTCCTCTCCAAAGATTTGAGCCTCCAACACCAGTAAAGAGAGGGACACCAAGATACTTACCTGGGAGTTTGCCAAGTTTAACTCCCAAAATCCTAGAAATTTGCCTTTGAATTCCCAGCTCAGTATTAAAGAAGTAAACTTCAGATTTTAGCTAGTTAATGCTTTGTCCAGACACAACACAATACTTATCCATAGTCGCTCTGATTAGTCTTGCTTCCCTAAGGTTTGCCTCCCCCATTAAATATGTATCATCCACAAATTGTAGATGTGAGAGAGGATCCAAACCTTTAGCCACCTTGATACCTTTCCAACTGCCTTCAGACCTCTGTTGACTAATTAGCGTACCAAGGACTTCAGCCAGGATGATAAAAGAAAAGGGGAGATGGGGTCTCCTTGTCTAATACCTTGAGAGGTTTCAAAGAAAGCTTGAGGGCTACCATTAACTAAGACTGAGATTCTTGGAGTATTAATATAACTCCCAACACATTTTAACCAATCTTTGAGAAGCCAAACTTTTGCAGAACATACAGCAGGAATTCTCTATTAACATTGTCATAAGCCTTCTTTATGTCTACCTTAATCATCATTTTTTTTGGATATCACAGATTTGACCAAATGAATGGCCTCATGTGCAATAATGATCCCTTCAAATATAGATCTGTTAGGGGTGAAACCACTTTGTTCCTAAGATATAATACTGGGCAATATCCCTTTAAGTCTATTAGCCATTACTTTAGTAATAACCTTATAGACTGTCTTACACAGAGCTATAGGTCTGTAGTCTTCAAAGGTTTTACATTTTGTTTTCTTAGGAATGAGGGAAATAAACATGTTATTAAAGTCCTTCAAAATGAAACCTTCAGCTCTGGATTCCTCAATCACATCCCATAATTCTTGACCAATAATGTTCCATGCATTTTGAAAAAATGAGGCTGGGAATCCCTCAGGCCCCGGGACTCTCTCTCCCCATACTGAACAGGGCCTTTTTCACTTCCTCCAGGGATATCTCTTTCATCAAAAGTTTGTTTTGCTCCTCATTGATGCAGCTGGGTATAATATTTAGGATATCTCTATCAATGTTATCACCTAAAGTGTCCTTCTCAAAGCTTTTAGAGAAAAATTCCACTGCCACTTTATCTATATCTACTTTTTCTTGTAGCACCAGGCCATCAACATTTTTTGACTGAAAAGATCTTATTATGAGCTCTGCGAAACTTCACTAATTTGTAGAAAAACTTAGTATTCCTATCCCCATCTCTTAACCATGTTTCCCTAGATTTCTGCTTCCAGAAGGTCTCTTCTCTTGCCAAAACTTCTTTGTATTTTTTAGTAAGCTCCTTCTTAGTATTATAATCATCCTCACCCATCCCAGTCATGATAATTTTGGAATTGAGGTTGTTCAGTTCGTCTTCCAGCTTAAGTTTTTCCACAAAGATGTTTCTAAACACCTCTCTGTTCCATATCTTAATCTTCTCTTTTACATATTGCAATTTCTTGAAAAATAGGAAGGCTTTGTTCCCAGGTCTTGGAGGAACTATCTACCCCATTACTAACCCCTCCAAAAGAAAGTCTACCAGGTCAGGCTCATAACCTTAATGAGGACCCTTTTATTCCTCTGATTAAATCTTGCCGTGGTCCTCTAGAGCGCATCCTTAGGGACTCCCTAAGCGAAGTCTGCTAGGTTGGGCTCATGACCTTAATAAGGATCTTCTATAATCCTTTGGCCCGATCTTGCCGTTGTCCACTGGAGCGCATCACTCAGGGCTTATAGGCTGACCATTATTGGGTCCATTCCTCTTCTTGGAAGAGCGTCCTCTATCCAAGGCTTTTAGGCTGGTCAATAAATGACCCATTCCTCTTCTTGGCAGGGACATTCCCTATTTAAGGCTTAATTACATATGCATATGTGGGTCATCAGTATTAGCTGGCTTAGTAGGGTCTTAATCCCCTTCAAATTCTCAATGTTAAGATTGAGAGTTCTTTTAATAAACTTGAATTTCAACACCATATTAACTTAAGTAAATAAGAAAATTACTTTGTTAATTTAGATCTTACAATATCCTTTATTAGTTGCTATTTATAAATCTGAAATAATTTATTCCTGTAAATATGAAATTATCATCTCTTTATACAATAATAAATCTTATTGATAAATCTGAATATATATATATACCCATTAATATATATAATTCTGATTTTGTACATATATATATGATTCTCTACCCATATATATATAAAAATAATATTTATACCCATTAATATATATAATTCTGATTCTGCACACACACACACACACATATATATATATTCTGGCTGTGTATTCCTAATATCATCCTGATATGTTAATGCCTCATTTAGTACAGTTACAAAGTATAACATCACTATATGTTACTGTGTATATATATATGATATATATTTTACTGCAGTTGACTTGGAATCTTCTATTAGAAAGATGAGTGGTTTCTCATATGATGGACAGGGGAACCACGTAATATTAATGCTGCTTGGTTAAGGTCTATCAATATTGATAGCTGGTAATATTAATGCTGCTTGGTTAAGGTCTTTCAATATTGATCACTGGTTTTATTATTTCTTTTTTCTGATCCTATGGAATATGGTGCTTACTCCATTATATACCCCACCCTATCGGTAATCCCACATGGTACGCGACTCTTGGTTGCTGAACTTTGTTCATCATTCGGGCATTAACAATATGTTACTTGATACAAATTTATTATGTTTGAAGTCTATTAATATTTATAAGGTATATGCATTATGATTAGTATTTGAGTAATGTTATTAATAATATAATAATAACATATATTTAATATTTACTTAATAATAATATTATCATGGATATATATAGTTTGCTAATATTATTATGTAACATTTACATTTGTCGATTAACAAATGATCAGAAATAAATAGTCAATTAGGTATTAATATATTGTTTAGTTAGTAGTATTAATCACTTTGATTAATTAAACATTTATTGATTGGTGATATTAATATTGATATGGATTTATATTAATTATATTGATTGATTATGGAATAATTTATTATTAATTAACTCAATGGACTAACTATCCATTGCTTGATTATATTTCTTTCTAATATTGATCGTATATTGACCAAGGTCATATTTTATGATAAACGATCATTGACACTATAGTATATTATTGTTAATATTAATATTATTATTATTAATATTACATTAATTTTATTATCATTTAATATTAATAGTTATTGATTAACATTATTGACATATATATGTCTTTGGAGATAGGAGATGAATTATATATTCAAGCAATTCATATGTGTGTCTATTTTAAATTATATATTAATCATGGCTCATGACAAGTATGGTGCAAACTGAAAATTTTGACTGGAGACAACCCAAAACCATAGTTTTCAATGGGTATGGAAATCATTATTTTGACAATGGATTAAATCAAGTCAGTGCTCAAGTTCCCAGCATGCTTACAACCTGGGGTTTTGCAGAAAATAATTGTTGTCCTATGCGATGGAAATCCTTTTATAATAGGAAACTGCCTGGTATTAGGCGGTGACTTTCCATTAATAGTCTGTTAAGATGCAACATCTGTGACATTGATAAAGCAAAATAATGTTAGCTCAAGTGCCATAAAGACTTAATCAATTGCTGCACAGGCTTTGAAACTATGCCTCTTTATTTGATTATGACTTAAAGACTTTTTATTGGCCTGAAGTCGTCTTTTTGTTTTTTCAAAAAAAGAGGGGTAAACATTTTTGACCCAGAGCTATGAACCAGTGAGGTCACAAATGGGGGACTTAATCTGCATTTAAACATTCAACAAAAGCACCCCAGTGGGGTTTGAACCTTGATGGCAAGAACAAGACCACTGCAACTTAACCATCACAACATGCCAATGCTAGCGGCCTGAAGTCATCTTTTCCTTATGAGATTTTTCCATTTCATGTTCACTTTTATATCTTTGTTGACAAAACACTCTCCATGTTGTTAGAAAGCCTGAGACAACTTACTTTGTAAGGAAAACTTAATTATTTTACAATTATACTCACAAGCTTAAATGTATTTCTTGATTGCAGATCTCATCTGATATCTACAAATTTTTCCTTGTCTTTAGTAGATGTTTTTTACTGTGTAATTAAGAGAACTGATATTTCTACAGCTATGTTCAAGTGGTTTCTCTGACTTGGTAACTGTCTTTTTCTTGTTTATTTAATCTCAATTTCTGGAAGTGGCGGGCATATTTTCAATTGATCACAGATAGTCTTACCTTTTTTAACATGATGTGCTGGATTACATGGAAATCAATTTTTTGTTTGTTTGTTTTTGTTTTACTTTGCTAATTGAAATTTATAAGTACGGATTCTTTTGCCTTGTACTAACGTTTGTGGACGTATTTCCTTGCAGATTATGGATTTCCAACCTGGGGAGTATCTCAATGTCAAGGTTTGGATGCTGACATATAAAGTTTTTCTTTTGGGTTGGGTGGGGAAGGGCTGTATGTGATATGAATGTTGTGAAATGTCAGGTGAAAAAACACTTTTTTTCTTGAGACATTCTGATGCCCTGCACTCAATGGATGATTCACCATATTTGACTTTGGATGCTGTAATCAAGCTTGCATTTTCTCCAACACTCTTACTAGTAGTTAAGGAACAGTTAGTTTTGAGGAATAGTAGCAGTGTTGTTTGAACTTTGAAGTTTAGCATAGTTACCAAACAAAATGAAAAGTGGTAATTTCGGTTTTCATTGCTAATACTTGCTAGTTTACGAGAAGGCCAATATAGTAATGCCTGTGCCAAGAAACTATGAATTATTGAATAATACTCAACTACTGTATAGGTTCCTTTGTTCAGAAGGAATAAGAATGCACGTGTAAAATTATTGGCTACTAATTTATGATTTGCACAGGAGGTGCACTACAATCAACATGGTTTATTACTTTTGGAGGGGCAAGGTGTATATCGCTTGGGCAATGATTGGTGAGGAACTTGACTGTTAATTAAATCCATTTTATGCTCTTTTTATATTATATAGTTGATATTTTTGGGACTATCTAGAGCTAATTAGGAACACTCCTTGGTGTGCATCACAGATTCATATGATAAAGATTAAATTACATTTGGAGGATGGGCTTTACATAGTATTACTTTTGAATTTTTTTTTGCATGCTGCAAATATTATCTACAATCCTTTTCTGACTCACCTTCTCTGTATCCTCTCATGGCGTGGCTTTATAAAAACCCCAAGCCAAATTTGGCGGCAAATTTTGCACCTTTTCCAATATTTAGTTTGACATTTTAACAAACATTTTATCTGTGATTTCTTGTGAGGAGTTTGACTGAAATTGATTTAACCATGAGTGGAGTTTGGAAATGGATTATATTGCATAAAACATTTCAATGACTCATATCCTATTGATCATCATTCAATATACATCTGACTCTAATAACAAAGGTGTCTTTATCTATTTTCTGTTCACCATCATTGCAGAGATAATAAGATTTATTTCTGACCTTTTAAGACTGGTAAAAATATTGACAACTGTTATAATAAAGTGCCAGCTCCACAATTATTGATGTTGGAAAAGCCCTCACATCTCTGCTTGAACTGATTGACCAGCAAATAGAAGTCTATTTCTGCTCTTTTGTCACGCTTGGAAATGTGCAATGGGTGGCCCAGCCAGGGAACTATTATGCAAAACTTAACTTGAAAATGGCAACCAGTAATGAAAGATTAATCACCCAAGATTTCTTGAATTCCAGCGTGTAATCTAATTTGATATTGGTGGCCAGATATAAATGAGCTTTTTACCCATAAAAGGCCACGTCTACCTTAGAAATTATTATATTACTTGCAATAGCATTGAATAAGTTCTATGTAATGTCCCCATTTTCGTAAGCATCAAAGTTTGAGGGATTAGCCTATTATTGTGACCCTCGTAGGCTAGTATGGTGGATTAGAGGGTCCAGTTTGGGAGTTTTGGAGCTCTTCAGGTGACCGTTGTAAGTGTTTACCTCACCAGATCTTCATTTGTTTAGAGGCATTGATATTCAGAGGTTTTTGGTTCCGTTTTGAGAGACTTACTATTTATAGTAAGTCATTGGGTGATAGAGATGGACCCTTACTATTTTTAGTAAGGCATCCCAGTTAGCAGTGAATGCAGTGGGTGTCATGTCCCCATTCTGGCTGACATCGTTTAGCGTGTCGGATCAGTCTATCACAGGCTCCCGTAGACTGGTGGCGTTGTGGAGAGAGTCGACCAGCGACTATTTGGCAGTATTTTGGTTTTACAGTTGATTAGTGATTTGGGCCTACGTTTTTATAAAGTAAAGTTACTTTATTTAGGAGCCAGTTTTATAATTTGATGTTGAGATGTACTTTTTATTATAAAGTAATATTTTATAAAAGTGCACTTTATTTCATAAGAATATTTGGATGCTTCTAGAAAGTTTAAGTAACTTCTAGAGGAAGCTACTAAAAAGTGAATAAATAGACCCTATGGGTCTTGCATTTGATCATCCAGTTTGTATTTTCTCTCTTGACATCAGATTGTGATTAAGTCACATAGCCTATTGTGGAGCCAAGTGGTTTCAGATAGTCACTAGGTCTTTGGGAACGGAGTCTCCCTTGGATTTGCATAACTGAGGAAGTGGAATATCTTCTGAAGGGTTGCTCTTTGGAAGTG
>MU228479.1:1428130-1446103 GCA_018584345.1 Thuja plicata
ATATATATATATATATATATATATATAAAATTACATATTTTTGTACTAACGAACCCGAACCCAAACTTCTTTTCAAAATTTTAGCGAACTGGCGAACCGGTTCTTCGTACTCGAACCCGAACCGGCAACTTAGATTGTAATTATGTTAAAACTTATGTTAATGACTTAAAAAACAATAACTATGTGAGCGGATTTTGGTCTTGGTTTATGTCTAGGATGAACCAGGACCAGAACCTAGGCTTGCAGGGAAGAACTCAGTAACTTTGTGTGTATCAATCATTAGGGTCAGATAAGATCACATCATATTCATATATTATCCATAATATTATAGAAGCATATTAGGGTTTGGAGGAAGAAACATGATAGGTCCACTTGAAGCAATTTCTACATTAAGCCCAAGAGTGGATGTTTGCCAGAGCCCTTTTTGCTTGTTTAGTGGTTTGCTTGTACCTTCTTTCCCTATCAATGTCTCATCCTCCTAAAGACAAGTGCCATCATTGCAGAACTGGACAGTGGTCGTAAGGGGGTTTCTTGGTTCTTCTATGTAAGTTCCCTCTTGTCTCTAGGAGCCAATTATATGGTCAACTCTAGGGTGGCCTACTTACATAAACCTCTTATAACCCTCCTCTTACACCCCAGGCCCTTCTTACAAGATAGGTTTCAAATAGTCAGACATATCTTATATTCTATCATGTACACTTAAGCATTATCTATTATGCATAAGCAAAAATGCACACACACACACACACACCGCAATTGGTTGTGAGGTAAGTGTGCTGAGAAAGGCAGATCTGATATAATATCAGACAGCTGTATTCTGCCTGTTCTGAAATGACCCGTTTATAATGATTCGGGGATTTGGGAAAATTACCTTGAATTCTCATTTGCTTACTATAACATACAATATCTGACACCCCTTGTAGACCTTTTATAATAGCCCTTGTAGATTCACTTAGGTTATGGTTATTATTAAATAGATTATTTGATTGAATAGATAGCTTAAATGTCTTAAATGACCAGTGGGGCATATAGTTTTAAGAATCCAATAAGTTAGAGATTGTTTAATAGAAATTCAATGCTGATATCAATATGTTTAACCAGTGAGAAACCTTGTGTTAAATGGGTGTTGAATTTTATTTCTATTGGTGCAAAATATAACTCTCCTTGTATTGAAATGATAAGTCTGTTATAATTCTGATTCAGTCAAGAAAAATCTGATTGAGGTCTTAGGTGAGTGTCAATGTATTCATGTGGGCTGCGACTTAGTGGTACTAGCACTAATTATACTCTTTATATTCACGTGTCCATTTATGGTACTGTTGTGGCTCTTCTGAGAGCCTTAGCTGTATTAAATTATAAATAAAATCTTCACACTCTTATTCACTACCTGGAACTTCAAGTGTCATCCCCTGATATGGTCCCGATGTTATAAAGATTATATCATTCAACAATTGTTACTCCCAGTTGGCCAATTCATTTTGACGGGGTCATCCATAGAGACTTGTCTGGAGCTTCACACCACGAGAAAGCATCCCATCAATCTTCCATCCACACTGGCATACCCTGATGAGGATGCACAAATATATATTTCATCCACGATGTGTGACGATGCATCCATAACACTGAATATGTAACTGAAGAGCTTGATCCTCCAAATAGACGGTAGTTGTCTTATAATTCACTAAATCAATTCAAGGCATTCTTCTAATGACTCCTACTCCATCTCACCACATCTACTAACTATGAGGGTGCCAACATCCACAGAAACCCAATATTGATTTCACAATTTCGTTTCCAAACTCCAAGATGTTGTTTTGGCAAATGTTCTCTGCATTGTATTGCAGATGACTTGGTCTGCAAAGGGTGCTTCGAACATCCAATATATTTTTGCCAACAAGCAAATCACTGTAGTGTTTTAGCAATAATTGATCACTTCACATGATCGACAGCCTCTGTGGTTTGTCAATGTATTCACCAATATGCATAAATCGAACTCCAGGCAACGGTTGATGTGGCCTCCCCGTAACAGGTGATGGTCTTCCCTTTGTTCGATATATCATTCTGATTGTATCTCTGTGTGACGTAGTTGCTGTAGTTGCCCTCCCGTAGCCTTGATTGGTTCCTTCAATCCCCCTTTATACATTGTGTGAGGATAGAAGAGAGGAGACCATTCAGAAAAGGTCGTGGCTTCTCATCGCCAGGTATGTGGCCATTTACTTTTATGTTTCACTAATCTTTGGTTATATTATATATTTATAATATATGTTATATATTTATAATATAATTTCTATATATATTTGTTTCAGAATAATATTTGATAACTATATATTTAAGTCTATATAATAGTAATAATATCTGATGTTTTTTTTTATATTATAATATGTTTTAGATTTATATTATAATAACATTTGATTAGTATTATAGATAATATTAATATGTTATAATTGTTTATTATTAATTATTATAAAATATTATGATGTTATTTATTTATATTTATCTTTATGTATGAAAATATTATTATTTATATAATTTAATTTTTCTTTATCTAATGATAATTGTAATTATATTTAATTATTTAACTTTATTAGTATTATTTATCTTTAACTCTATTTCAGAGAGGGGACATTACATGTTCTGAGATTAAATCTTTGATGCATTTGCTGTTAGACCTTTATGAGTCAATCTTAGACTATTTGCTTTGTATTGAATGATTCGATTTTGATTGACCCTTCTTGATGTTAAAGCACTTGCTTGCTGATTGTATTTCAATCTGTAGATAGTTATAGTTAATTCTCTTTTTATAAATCGCTGCCCGTAATCAGTATTTTTATGTTATCTTTGCTGTCATTTCAATATAGGTTGGCTTCATATAATTATTATATTTCTTCGCCTAGGGTTTCCTTTATTATTAAGACTGATTTCAAGCAGGGTTATGACAGTCCGCCCTTCCCAAAATTGCTTGCCCTCCAGCAATGTTAGTGTTCCTTTAATCCAAATCAATCCTTAAAGTATTTGGCATAATTAGATTCTGCTGCGTATCTTTGATATTGCTTTAAGTTGCAATTTGAACAAAATTTAGAATCGGCATAGTTTGCAACTTTATGTCACTCTTGTTTCGCATTACTTTGTAAATTGTTAGGTTGTCCCAATGTTTGTCCACCATGATAGATATCTCTTCGAGGCATGAACTTATATATTAAGATGAGGATTAGAAGTATGACACACATTTATTATATCAATTTTCTTATTAAGAATAATTCTCTGTTTCTTTAATGGGTAATTGTTCATTACTTTATAGGTGGTAGGAATTTAATAATACTTATATTGGATAAACTCTGTCTGAGAATTAAGTAATAGATGCATTTTAGTTCCTTTTTTTAATGACCGACCCTATCATACATGAAATAATTATGTTAGGTATAGCAGATATGAGCATGAAATGGTAATGTTAACTATACTTCCTAAGATGGAGGTCTTATGATGTTAGGAATTTTGTTCAATGAATCCCATGGTTTGTATGGTAGTTGTAACCTAACGCAATTGAAAAAGTGACAGATTACTACATTCAATCATCCTTTTACTTCGAATATGATCTTAGTGATGCTTCACTATGCACGAACAATAGTTTGTCTAATGACCAATTCTGTTTAGGTTTAGGAATGGAAGAGATCTTGGTACCAAAAACATCAGCGGCAGTGATTTATATAATACCCTAAATGATGTTTTACTCCCTCATTACATGCGGTTCCTGAGGTATACAGATATGTCTTAGGTTTTGTGCTCTATAACTTGTGGAACAATTATATCTAAGGCAAGGTTGAGAGACTAGAGTTATAGATTTCTTAACAATGTACAAAGCGCTGAACTGTTTTATGAAGGGCATTTGAACAATTAGATCGGTCTGGAAGTAGATGTGACATAATAACTCTTGTGCCCTAAAGGATGGTACTGCAATATAGACCGCTCCTTACATGAGTATTATGGTTATTGTCAAGGTCACCAGGGGACAGGAAAACTTGGAGACATTGGAGACTGGTACTGGTACTTGCACGACTAATTTTCAAAAATAGAAGATTAGGGTTCTTGGAGACACTAAACTTATATATATATATATATATTTAATAATTTCCGAAAAATATTATAACATAGAACTTCAAAAACAAGAACAATGGAAAAATTACAGTTTGAACATTAACTAGAACTTTAAAGTTTAAATAGACAAACCATTGAATCAAATATCAATTCTGAAATTCAAATCACTAATGTGACAATGTCATTGTGTCATATAGAGTCAAAGAGTTTAAAACTTACACTACATATCTCATATGATCATATTAGATTATCATTACATATTGAAATTCAAAAATATTGATAGTTGGATGCTGATACGCAAATACAAAACAAAAATCAGAAATCTATCATCTACTCTAGAATGTTTTGAGCTTCCCATCAGGTGCAATTTGGTCCCATATTGTTGAAGGACCTGTTGATGGGGGTTTTGCACACCACCAACATAGAATAGAATATATCGAGTGTATCCTACTCTCTTGAACAAGGAAGCGTGAGGTGCTATTGGATGTGATCAGATGAGACAACCCCAAGGTTTCTAATGTTAGGTCTTGATTGTACATGGATAGACTCAATGGATATGATGTGATTTGTTGGATTCGCAAGGTGACTCACCCGATTATTCCTGGAATGTGGAGGCAATTCTCTCTCACTCAGTACTTTCACTAATCTAACTGAATTGTTTCCAAACAAATAGCAGAACTAAGGACAATACCAATGATGATTAATGCTTCAGACAAATAGATTTGTAAGAACCCCTGCTGGTTCTAACTTTATCATTGTATTTTCTGATTTAATAGTGCCTTGACATTTCGTCAAACACTTAGCAAACAATGTCTGAGCTTGCTGATTTGAGTTCTTGTTTGATTTGTTATGGTTTGGTATGCCGCAATTGATGTTTTTTAATATATTTGCAATGTTTGAACAATATAATGCAGCAAAATAGAAGATATTGCAATAATTATTTCAACTCAAAAACTCGACATTACATAGGGAATATATAGTTGAAAATTCCAGATTTTTACAACACCTTAGATACTCGGCATTTTCACAAAATATCGACAACCCAGTTCATAAAATATCCCCTATTATCTAAATTAACAATACCCAGAAAATTTAGGATTTACAATTCATGAACTTACAGGTATGATATGTCTTGAAACCCTTGAATAAACTTCACAAATCTGCTCATAAATGCTTTGAAATCTGATTAATAATGGCTGCCAATTCCTTCTATCACTACGAACTGTTTTGGTAAATAATGAAACATTCAAACCCTTAATTCTGCAACAATAAATTCATTCTCGGCCTTTGGATGAAGCCAATGCTTGACATAATTCGTTGGGTGTTTCACCAATTCACTATGCTGAAATAACTTGGAAGAATTCACAATTCTTCAAGCTCAAAATCTGAAAACCTTGTTTCAATTTCTTCTCCACACAAACAAAGCAAATGCACAAGTCATGAATTATGAAAAAGAGCTCATGTGAGTCTTTTATAACTTTTGTGGGAGAATTCACACACTTTTCCAGCCAATGTGGGATAAATAGATATACTTTTCCTTTTAATAATTCATTTACTTCAATACTTTAATTAATACTTTGGCTTAGGCTTCAATGAATTAATTGGATAAATGGCCCCTTCCAATGATGACTCAACCCTCAACTTAAGTGAAATTATAAAGTTAAATTATAACTTTATAATAAGTGATTTAATGATTAAATAATAACTTGGCCACTAAAATAATAATAACTCTCAAATTACTTATCTTTTAAATATGTCGTCCGAAACAGGAGTCACACCTAATATTTCCCCACGTGGCCAAATGCACTTTCCAAAAATAGAAAGGGTCCTTCTCGATCAACCTCAGAATTACTATAGATAGTAAGTATATGAAATTGAGCCCAAACAAAGTCCAATCTGAGCCAAACGAAGACCAAACTGGAACATACAAAATTCTGGAGAAGATAAGAACCTCCATTAACCAAGCCTCTGCCATAGAAAACCCTCTATCCACAATAATTAGCCTACAAGGGACACAATAATAGGCTAATCCCTCAAATTCCAATGCTCATGAAAATGGGGACATTACAAGATTCCACACAACTGATTTCTGCTTAGCCAGACTTCTCACAACGCTGCAGAAATAGTGCAATCTTCTAGGGAGATGAAGGATTTTTCAGATTACAAATGCACATTTGAATACCCAAGACTAGCACAACTCAAACATGCATTGACAATTGAACTAATTATTGTAAATTAGGTTTAGACTAACCATGCACTGCACCTTATATCAGCGAACTACAAATGGTATGAATTGGAAATCCATCACACATCTTCACATTTAACCATCAACATCATTGAACTCTAATTAACCTTGAAGAGTAGAAACCATGCATACATTGGAAGAACACAAGAAAGGTACCATAACTTCAAAGTTTTGCTTGCATTAACTTCAAATGTCAATTACAACAATTTATGCTCCTCAGTTCCTACTGCTACAACATCATCATCTACTTCTACTAACTACTTTACAGATGAGAAATGCCTTGCTTATGTAGAGGAGGCTTTACAAGATTAGTGGTGGAGATTCACTCAACACCAAGGGCTGAGATTTGCCTTTTACAATTATCTAGTGTTCCCCGAGGATGCATTTCTGGCATAATTTGACCTGTCCTGGAAACTCGGAAATCCGTCCCCTGGCTGACCCATAAAACTAATTTTAAATAATGTTTGAGTTTTGATAATTTGTTTGACTTCCACTCTCATGTGAACTCTCAATTTATATTATTTAACACAAACATTATATTTTAAGGTTCTATAATGTGTATAAGTATGCTCTATCGATGTTTTCATATGAATATTTAAAATTTCCCCATTTTTTATATAGTCATCCCCACTGCTGTCCCCTGCTCTGAGGGGAAAAAAATCGTCCCGGAAACCCGTTTCCCTGTCCCCGCGTCCCCCGTTTTGGAAATTCAGGGTAACATAGAAAATATCTAGATAAGAAAATCTATTATCTTTCACCTACTTCAACTAGAAGATGAAAATGACACGCTTCCCAGGGTGTCACAGGAGAATAAGACAAAATAGGTAGGTATAAGAAATATTATTTTGACTTTTCAATATTACATACTATTTGACTTTCAGGAAGTTCCTATTCCTTTTACAATAAAATACATTTTGCATATTTCTCCTGGCAGTATTTGATTTCCCTTTCATGACCTCCACTAGTATGTTCCGGACGCTTTCTCTATTTGGCACATTTCCTATGATATTTCTCTAATTGACCTGTTTTCACAATTGGAAAGATTTTTAACTTAAGAAAGTTGTCTTTTCAGCATCGTAGAAGTTTGACTTACTGGTTACACATTCCATCTCCTTTGAGTTATCACTCCTGTATATCCATCCTGATTCATTCGCGCTTGAGATACTTCAAAATTGTGTCAACAATTGAAACCAATCTTCTCCTCTTGCACTCAGTCAATTCTCCAATTAGGGGTCCATGTTCTACTTCCACAGCTCCTTGTTCATTTTGAAATAACTTCTCCTGATGTTGATTGTATCTTCGATTCCTTGAATGAATCTTTAGTTCCAGATGATTGTAGCTTCACTCGCATCTTCATCCTTGATTTCTATCTTACCTGCAGAATAATTAATTCGCATTATAATGAACTTTAATCGTGACAGGAAAATACAAACTTTAATTCTTCCCGACCTTGTCTGTTTCCACTTTCAATATGAACAATTGCAAATTATGTGCCTTTTATATCAATCAATTAATTAATTAATTAACTCAAGTGCACATAGTGAAAAAAGCATAGGGATTAATATTAAAATATTATTATTTTTATTGAACCTTTTAAATGAAATCCCCTCCTTATGTCACTAAAAATGACATAATGCTTTATGTTATTAAAACTATAGCAACAATTTCCAAATAGGAAGGAGGCAAAATCAATTGCAATGTGGAAGCATTAGTCATATGGACTTTGCCACATAAGACAAATAAGGCTCAATTTGTTTTCAGATTAATAGGCCACCTGTCTAATTAAACCATACGCCTCCCACTATTTATTGAAGTTCCTAAGGCATATATCGGATCATTGACGATTGAAGCCAATTGCATCGCATAGAATCAGTTTCATGGCTCCCCTTCATTATCACGTCAGCCTGGCATGTTCTTCCCATTTCATCTGCAATCAGAAGGTCATGGCTACGTAGTTTTGTTGGGAAAATTAATGTTCTGAGGGGGATGATCTCATACTCTCTTATATCTGGAACCAGCTATTCATTCCTTGGGTTCTGCAGACTGGGCTTCATCGTCCAAGCTCTGCATATTGATTCCTCAGCCGAGACTTATAATTATTGGTGTAACAACGAGTGGGTAGTCGGCTTCTTATTGCATCTGAAGATTTTACTATGGCCCGAGTCTTGCATCTTCGTTAACCTGATTCATGAATATTGCTGTGCCTTCCTTCATTTCACTTGCTCATTTTAATCAATCATTGTATGGTTTCGAGTCTCCTTAATGTTTTTCTTCTGAATATCAATGTACACCCCCAATATTTATCATTTGCCAAGAATATGTGGATTCAGACTTTTTTTTTGCATTGAAATCGACTGTCATAGCATCATGCTTAGAATGGGATTTCTGAGTTTTGCAATTCTGAAAACTTGGAATTGGAACTTGGGAGTGGATCCTTTCTGAAATCAGAACTTGAAAATGCTGACTTTTACAGTTTGAAATTCTGAATTTGGAAATCAAAAAGAGGAGTGACATGTAATGAAGCCATACACTGGATTGGGGTCTTTGGAATTGGAAATCAGTTTTTAGAAAGTGGAATTGGACTTCTGATTTCAGAATTTTGGAAAACAAAATTCTGATTTTGGATTGGATTTAGGATTGAGGGAGCTAGATGGGTGTAAGGCGAGTCTTGGAATTTTGCATTTTTAACTCCCTGTCTTTGCCTTGATCATTGTTAACAACTCTATTTCTCAAGTTGTAGTTACTCCTGGCTTGGTTTACTGCAGTAACAGCGAGTGCCAAGATATCCTCGTCAAAGGGTGTCCTAAGATTCCTCTGAATAATTCATATCTTTTTCTTCATCTGAAAATATTTGCTGATGATACATCTCCTGGATTTCCTTTCTTCTTGCAACACCGGATTCTCCATTCTCTTCCTCTGATTAATAGTATTCATCATCCTCCGAGGATGATCTTGTGGTCAACATGTTTATGTCCTCTGTCTGGTCACAGTGATTTTCATTGCATGGGACATTTGATTGCTCAAACATTCTAGCTACAGCACACTGCTCTGATGAATGTGGTAAATTTTAAGGCACACACCATGGAGTAGTCTCGACTCTCAACCATGTTTGCTCCTGGTTTTTGCAGAGGATCTGGTGTTTCCTTATTTGCAGATGCTCTCATTTGGCTTTGGTTTACCATTATGCCAATTAGTGTTGTATGGCATGTCTTGTAATCCCAGTGGCCTCTGGCCTTTGAAAGCTTGGTCTATCATTAGTTAGGCCTTTCTCATTTTTTGCAACCTTATAACTCAAATCTTTTAAAGCACTGTAGACCTTATCCAGCTTACTCTCATTAGCAAAAAGAGCCACTGATTTAATTTTTCAATTGTCTATGTCTGTTTATTGTAAACCCTAAACCCTAGGTCTTTGAAAAAACATGACTGTGTAAAACTTTCGTATACATGTCTTGAGCCTTTATGTTCTATTTGATCAGTGACTTGTTGTAGCCGGTAGCCAATTTTAAGTTGTAAAGGGTCCTTATCTCATGTCATTACCGGCCCCACCCCCCTAGGAACTTGTTGCCTCGGTTCTTTTATTCTCCCTTAGTCCATGGTGCTTAATTATCCTTAAGCTTGATTAGTGATCTTAATTAATTAAGATCCAACGGCCAACGATGCTTCATGGCCCCTTAAACAACCACTGGTGTCAGACCTCCAGCATGTGAGTCATTCGATTAAGCTTGGGGCCCACATAGCATTTTAATCTTTCGGAGCTAGCATTGAAAATTCAAAGGAATCAATCCAATGGTCCTAGTCGTCTCGTGGTAAATATTCTTGTCAGAAATGGTAAAGCCCCAAAGTCACACCAACTGTTCGATCAAAATGAGACCTACTAAGAATCTAGAGCCTTTGAGCCGGTGTTGAAAAGTCTGAGAATCTAATCGGACGATCCTTGTGTTGCGGGCAAGATTCTAGCCCAAATTTTCAGAGCTTTGGAGTGGTGTTGACCGTTCGATTGGAAGGTGGACCCAAGTTGTCAGCATAGAGGGAAAGATCTAACATTTGTCGTTGCACCGCAGTCGGGAATGATGTCAGAATTGTCAGGCATTTGGAACAACACTAGTTGTTGATTCAGATGGGCCCGTTGAAGGCTTGTAAACACGTCATGATGAACTGTAGCCCTCTGATTAGATCATGCCCCTGTGTTGCCAGAGTTGTCAGAAATGAGTCATCCCTGTGAAGTCACGAAATGCTGACACGTGTCCAACAGAGCCCACTATCTCAAAAGGTGATCGGATGTATTGTTTAATGGCTAATATAGTAATATGTATTAACTTTGAATAATTTCAGCCGTCTGATCACACACGATCCTGAAGCATCAACTAATGATATTCAAACAGCAAGAATGACTGGTTGTGTGCAGTAAACACACGAATTATAGTAAATTCGACATGACTGAAGCAGCTTGAAATCCGACTATCACAAGCGCATAAATTACATGCCCATGGTTGTAATACTTGCCAAAATCACTTGCAGTTGTCAAAATTTGCAGACTCGAGCTCTGGAATGAGTTACAGCCAGAATTAGGGTTTCTCAGTGAAATTGAAGAATGACACAAATTGAGCAGTCTGTGAATGATTTCTGTGCAATTTCTCTACATTTCGGATTTCCCCTTGAATTTCATTTTGTTTTCAGTCTTAGGGGGGTGAAAGAGTTAAAACTGTGTTCAAGCTTAGTTTAGTGAATCCTAGGCTATTTGTGTCAAAACCCTAGTTTTTGAAGTTGCTTAGTTACAGAAATGAGTGGGAGGGGAAAAAGTAGTAAGAAGGCTCCTCCCAGAAAGATAGATGAGGGGCTAATAAGACAATTGGATGGTAAAAGGTTTCCGCATAATGGCTATGGGCCAGGGGGTTTGAATGATAGATTATTAGATAACCTAATTGGTGTGAGGGATGCAATATTGCCGGAGATGGGATGACAATTATTTGACTGTTTCCATAGGAAGAGAGACATGAAAGTTCCAATGTGCAATGGGTGGACATTAGATGTGGCAAGCTCATTTTCCCTAGTATGTTCGTAGATGCAGACTTTATGAGGTTAATTGTGCAAACATATGATCCTGCTAGAAGGGCAGTTCTAGCAGTGGATGGTGAGGCAATGGTGGATACATATAAATGATCTATTGCAGAAGCTTTTGATTTAAATAAAGGAGCATTGGTAAGTTTAAACCCTAAAAAGTATGAAGCAAATTATGAGATACATGACAAACTGTACAAAGGGTTCTAATCTCAAAGTTCAGGTGGAATGATGCAAATAGAAAACCAATCAAGATTTCTCAGTTTGAAAAGGAACCTTTTGAAGTGAATACCTTTGAAGATTATTTTTTAAAGACATTATAGTTTGTGCTAGATCACGGGGGTTGATGCTCATACAACAATGCCAGTTGGAATGATGTGCATAGCAGCAGAAATACAAGACCCAATGAAAAACACAGTTTGATTTTGCTGGATTTGGGGAGGAAGCAATAAATGAGAGTTTTCTCAAGGCCAAGTCAAATTTGAGTAAGTTTGATTTCAAGTGGTACTCTCTCATATGCCATTTGTTCTTATATAGGGGAGTAAAATTATGGAATAAATTGTTGCAAGTTAAGTCCAGACTCCACAGACAATCGAGGGAAGAAATTACTAGTGTAGTGTTGGACATATCTATGGGATATGAATTGCCCTGTTTCAGATTTTGTTTTATTCTAGGATCATTTTGTGCTGAAAATTTTAAGTTACTTGAATGTCCCATAGGAGAGAATTCCAAGACTAGTGCTTGACTTTCTTAGATCAATTGAGAGGAGTAAGGATCTTGGGATTTCACATAATTGGGGAGACTTCTTTCTCCATGCTGACACAACTGAAATTGGGATATATGGAACCCTTGTGACACCTCATGTTCTTCCAAACTTTGTGCCAATCAGAGTTGCATTCCTTGAGGTTATTTGGCAGCTTGATCGAATGGATCATACCAATTTCAGAAGACATCACAAGTCTTCCTTGTTCTCTACCCAGTGCAAGTTTGCAGATGTTTATGTGACAAACAAAGAGGCACTTGAACAAGTTTACGTGCTTTTAAGAACCTACCGAATGATGTATGAAAATGTCAGAACATATGATCTAGAGGGTTTTGTAGGAATTGTCATGCCAACATATGGACATGAGAATAGGATTGAAGAAAATACTGCAAGGAATTACCCAACTATTGAGATGGTGAATGAGAGTTGAAAGAAATGGAGCACGGTTATGAAAGTTGTAGAATTAAGAAGGCAAAGGGATCCTGATTTCCCTGGTTTGTTTTGTGATGAACCTGATTATTGGAAAAGAATTGAGAATATGATTATGTCTGCAGAGGCACTTTTGAAAAATGAGAGCATAAAAAAGGGTAAGCAGCCCCAAGTTTCAAGGAGCCTTCAATTAAAAAGCAAAAGTTGCTTGAAATGCCAAGGAGACTACATTGAAAATCATAGATGTTGACGAAATTGAGAAAGCTAAGCAGTAAGAGGAGCAGAAAGTTGGGTCTACACTTGTTGATTATCCCCCATCACCTCCATCTTCTCCACAGGATCAAGTTTAGAGGAGTATAGTTCCTGTCAGGCCAGAGGACAGATCAATTGAAAGGCTGCAAGTTGGAGATGATCTAACTGGTCACATCAGGGCTTTGATAAGTACATAATTTATCAGTGATGATAAATTTATCAAAACATAGTAGTTTAAGGACTTTGTCATAACATCTAAGAGGGAAGAGCATGAGAAGAAAAAGGTGTCATCTTCAGAATAGGACAAAATTGAAGAGAAGGTGAGAAATGAGTTTAATATCAAGACTGATAACATGACAATTGAATAGGCTAAGCAGTTAGTCGAAGATTCAGGGATGTTGTTATTGCAAGGCTGGGATATAGGTACAACAATGATGTTTCACATTGCAAGAAATGAAGACAAGTCTATACTCCAAAGTGAAGAGCGAATTGACAAGGATCTATCAGGTTCAGTGTTTAATCCTAAGTATAGATTATGGTCAGTATGGGCCCTAGCCCATCAACAAAGAAATCTGATTTGTTTCAAAACTATGATCAGTATAAAGGTAATGCCATGTTCAAAAGAGTTTCTAATACTTATGCTCAGGAAGCTGCAGATTTAGCAGTGAACACGACAATCTTTAGTAGGGCAGTTACATCAAATTGCAAAATGAGCATGAAGAGTTGAAAAAGAGGTTTATGGAGGTAATTGTCTAGAATCAAGATTTTAAAGGCAAATTGACATCTTTAAAGTAGGAAGTGTCCCAATCATTCAAGGGCCATCCACTTCTGCTAGTGCATTTGTTAATAAAGAAGCATTAGTTTTTGAGATCAAAGAGCTGAAGGAGATTGAAGAAGAGAAAATGTCAAAGGCATCTGTCTCTAATGAAATTGTCACAGACATAATTGGTCACATGATAACTATAATCAATTTGAAGATTGATGATACATATAAGGGGTATTGTGACCTGATAGCTGCCAAGGCAAAACACCAACAACATGTGGAGCAATTAAAACCATTTCAAGAGAAGTGGTTTCTCATGACGAATTGTTGGTGGACTTTATTAAAAGAGCATCTAAGGTAACAGTCAAGCCACCTGAATTTAGAGAGACTTATGATACTGTCAAAGCACTTGAGGAGATTGTTGCATTTACCATGAGATTTGAAGTGTAACTTGAGTAGAGATTGAAGATCATGGAGCAGATGGATTGTACTTTGATACTTAGCATCAAGGATGATCAAGGAAATCTCAAGATACTTGATCAATGGAAATAGGAAATTAGTTCATTGCTAGCAAAGGGTGCAACAATGGTATACAAGGATCATAATATGAACATGGGTTACATAAAGATGATTTCATCTATGGTTTGAAGGTTTTAGTTTCAGGATATTGTCAAAGCATTATCATCATCGGTCCGGCAGAGCCAAAAGTGCAGAAGGTTTAAGCCTTAGGGTTTAACCTTGATTGTTGGCCATCAACTTGAAAACCCTTAAGCATAAGGACAGCTAGCCTTTAGGCGGTTTCAAGGAACTTGGTGGATAAAAACCATAAAAGGAGAACACGCTTATACTAAATATAAATTCTTAGAGAAATTTTGATTTTGTTGGGACAAATCTGAGTATTTCCAAAAATGAAAACCTACAATATAGAAATGAAAATTAATATTCTAGCAATCACAAAACACAATATTTCTCTTTTAACTAAATCAAACAGAAATAAACAAAAAGTCAACACACATCACCAAATGAAATGGGAACATGCTCATATAAATATACCAATTGCTTTTGATTTACATTAATAAAAACATACAAATCTTTGCCCAAATCTATAACAATATCATAAGGAATACTTGTATTTTCATTATGAAATCAAGGTTTAGAGAGTTGTAGATTTTTTTGCACGCCAATAGAAATCAATAAGCAACCTAATATTCCTCCAAGCAAGCTTTCTCCAAATAATGGCCAAATATAACCTAGAGTTGGAAAATCAAACCTTTCTTTTTAAAATTTTTTTTTTGCAGAAGTCGAAAAGGATAAATAATATAAGAGAGATGAATGAACTCCCATTTCTTTATAAAAGAAAACCTTAAACAAAAATCATTTTATCCTTTTCAAACTCACAGCTAATATCTCTCATAAAGATATATTTTCAAAGTTAGAATTCAATATTTTGTGACTCTCTTTATCATGCCCAATATATTCATTTTTGCCCTTTTAAAAATCCAAACAATTTCAAAGGTATATAGAGTCATGAACCCCTTTATTTTTACATAATTAAAATAAAAATAACATTTTTAAACACCTTTAATCACCTGATTTCAATTCCAAACTTCTTAATAAGTTATTTTTTTTCAATCATTTCACTAGATTATTTACTGATTTCCATTTATAGTGAAAAATTCTGCACAGGCAAATAAGCACACCCAAGGAATGAAGAGACACTATTGTTCTTAGACAAATGGGGATCCAGAATTGGACATGATTTGAATAAGGTTTAATAGGCCTGATATCACACTTCTTATTATTCCACATGGAGCAAGACAGATTTAGAATGCCAAGTAAATCATGTGTCTACCTTCAAATTAACCACCATCAGTTTAAACCTTGCACCTGCACAATCAATTAACATGTCGAGTGTACTTGCATGATATAAATAGCCGAAGAATATAATATAATAACCAACTGAATGTAATTTAAACTAGATTTAACTGACATGTGACAACATCATATTGGTCTCAACCCTAATCTTTCCAATTTAAATATAATACAATTAATACAAGATGCATGACTCTAATGCATACAAGCATTCCATTCGAAATTTGCAATTTATCCATTATCGTACCAAGCTTACAAAGAAAATGGCGAAGCTGAAAGAGTTATACAAGTTTAATCTTACATATAAATACAACAAATGCATTCAAGTAGCAATGTAGTGGGCCTTACACCCAATCCTTGTATAGACAATGTAAAATTAAAATAGAGCTTGTTTCCTATCGGTAGTTTTGTAACTTACAGAATTTGGTAGAAATGTTGATTCGATTGCAGACTCTTCCTATTTAATTGCGAGAAAGTGAAACAGTTGAAAATTAGTTTGATTGTTTGACACCTGGACTCAGAATTGTTGTGATCTACTGGATGCTTATGTGATATACACAGTAGTTAGTGACATAAAATCGATTTAATGGTCGAATGTTTCACCCTACCCTGACTTTAAACAAAATATTGAATGCTAAAGTTTGTATTCATAGACTGTAAGGCTAAAAGAGTAAATTTTTTCCCTTGTGATTGTATTTCTAATTTCAGGCATCCTGTGCAAGCTGGTGATGCTATTTGGATGGCACCATTTGTACCACAATGGTAATATTTGTTAGGAACAAGTTTTTTTTTAAAATTCGAGTTTGTCAGAAGCAATTTATGATTCCAATACCTGCATCTCAATGTTGCTCGTGTGCCCAGGTATGCAGCACTTGGGAAGACTCGATCACGCTACTTGTTATACAAGGATGTGAATAGGAATCCTTTGGAATAGACAACCTAGTTGTCATGATGTCATCTGTTAAATGTTACAGATGAGGCTCCTCTAATTGCCCTCATTTTACTATATATTCAGTTCATATGTGCATAAGGTTTGATTGGCGTTTCTTGGGAACAATTTATAAGCAAATGCAAGGTTTCTGTGTTATCTACAGAAAGTTTTTATAGCAATTGTAGTTTAATTGCAAAAAAGATCTTTTATGACATGGGTGTTTTCCTATTGGGTCTGTTACATTGGAATGTTTCCCTTTTCACTTACCATCAAATGGATGAACTTGCATCATAAATATTATGTTGTACAGTTATTTTGTGGCAGGTTTATGATTGAAGTACCATCCATCCTTTCTATGTCGTCAAGCATCTGATAGTGCAGTGGGCTGTCCAGGGTTTAAATTTGATGTTCATGTAGCTGTATTTATGTTTTTTTAAAATATAATTTAAAATTTTAAGATTTGAAAATAAAAAATAAAATTATATATATATATATATATATATATAGTTTTGTTGAAAATTTACTTGAGAGGCAGGGTTGACACAAATGTAGGTCTAGTATAGGAGGAAATCTCACACTAAGGCTCATTTATTTTAAGCTCTTTAGGCATGTAAAGTGTTGATAATGGAATATTATTGTTGAGTTTGTTAGATATTAAGGTTTACATTTTGTAATAAAATTATGTCTCATTTTGGTGTTCCATGTATTAGCAATTGAAATGTTTGATTAATGTTATATTAATTGTTGAATGCTAAATGATTATTATTTTAATATTTTTAACCGTTTATATCATTATAATTATTATCTCTCAACATTTTGTTCTATCTTTTCAACATAATATTAAAACCCAAAAGATATCTAACTAAATAAGGATGTTAACAATTATCCTCTCATACAAAGGATTTTGAAGTGTTTTTAGATATTGCTGCAGGTGAGGAGCCATTTCATGGGAATTTTGTTTTAACATATTTTTTTTTTGATGAATAGTTGTTTTAACATATTGATTGGGATTGGAAGTTTGAGTTTTAATTGCAACCTTAACACCTTTTGATGGTTTACTACCTATAATAATGAATACAAATGAAATGGCAATATAAGTTTAGTACATGTATATACATCAGGAAAAGTGATTGTCAACAACATGAACATGTATGGTTTTATAAAGGAAATAGAAGTTGTGGAAGTGGATCATTTGCAGCATTTTAAGACGTGCTTGGGCATAGCATGATTGAATGAACAAATGAGATTTTTAATAGCATCCATAAAGCGAAAGTAGTCTATGGGACCCAAGAATAGCACATGATCCTTCGGGTGCAAGGCACCTAAGTCTCAAATAGTTTGCAACCTCTTTAAAAATGATCTTTGGCAATAAGTTTTGATTGAGAAATTTATAGTTTCTCCTAGTCTTGTCTCCTCAAACATTGTGCTTAAATTGTCATTTTTTTAGATGCCCTTATAGTTAGTATGAATGTAGCTATATATTGAGCATTCCATGATAAAATGTCATTCTATTTATGTTACTCGTGTTGTAAAATGGACATATTTTCTTTTCCCACTCCTCTTTATAT
>MU228479.1:1450211-1475667 GCA_018584345.1 Thuja plicata
TCTCTCTCTCTCTCTATATATATATATATATATATATATATATATATATATATATATATATATCATTCTTTCCCCCCCTCTCTATATATTTATCTCTTCCACCTATTTCTATCCATCCACCATCTCTTTTTTTATATCCTCCTCTCCCTCTCTATCTTCATATCCATTTGTCTATATCCTTCTCTCCTCTCTTTCAAAATCAAGATAGTATAAAATTATGTAGCAATATAAAATCAATGAAGAATTGATCATATAAAGAGTTTCAAATATATAATTGAGTTGTAAATATCATAAAGTTGTAGATTTGAGAAACCTTGGTATAAATGAAGAAACCCTAGAAGAATATTTGGCTACATAAGATTTGACTGGATTTATTAAAATACAGAGAGGTCTAAAGAGAGACAAAGAGAGAGGAAGGGAGAGAGGGAGACACAGATACAAAGAGATAGGTATATAAATTAGGGGAGAGAAAGGGGAAGGGGGAAATATGTACATAGATAAGGGGAGAGAGAGGTGAGATTGAGAGAATTAGGGAGGGGGAGGGGGAGGGGGAGGGGGAGAGGATGATAGATAGGTCTAAAGAGGGATAAAGATAGGAGGGGGAAATAAGAGGTCTAGAAATATGTTTGAAGCTTTAAGATCCCCCTTTCCTAGTTCAATATTTTGTTCAAAGATTAACCTATCAACAAGGGTCACATAGGCTAATATAGTGGATAGGGAGTCCGTCTAGAGGTCTTATGAACCTTTCAAGAGGTTTGTGTGGTTATTTAGGGGTTTAGAGATAATCTCCTATTTTTAGGAGGGTTCCTATTTTTTATGAGTAGACTAGGAGTTGGCGTACTATTTTCAGACATCATCGGGGGACGAGGTGCATCGACAATTTTCACTTGGATGACCTAGGTGTTGGTTTTAAATGATTAAAGTTAATTAACTTTAATGATTTAATTAAATTAATTAAAATGACTTTATAAAGTGACTTAATTATAATTAACTTAATAACAAATTTTATAAAGTGATTTTATAACACAAATAAAATGACTTTATAAAGTCACAAATATTTGCCTAAATGGGACGCCTACATAAGTTAGTAATTTCGATCGTAATTAACTTACAATTGAAAGTACCACTTTTTTTTACTTTCGATCGTAAGTTACTCACTTGCAATCGAAAGTGAGTTTTTTTTTCTTTAATCGCGCTTTTCGGGGCAGATTCCTTCCTCCGAAAAAGTGTAACCTGCTATTTTGGTTGGAAATATGAGGACCCCCACCGCTTTATCATTCATTCAACTGAAGATTTTTTTCATAGATCAATGTTCCACTCATCTCCTATAAGCTCCTATTGTATCATAAGGTCAATGTCAAATCAACTTTGATTCAAGAGGTTATTATTAACATAATCATTTGGTAGATGGTATTGTTGGGGTTGTCATATAGTCATCTATTTTTTACATAAATTCAAGCATTGTGTGTTATGTAACATAATTTTGGCTTGATATTTAAATATTTTATTGTTTCATTGTTCTTCAATAAGGATCGATTTGGTGACTTTAAAGTATTTGGTTGGAACCAATTTCAAGGTGGAAGTTTTTGAAGGGTTCATTCATTTAAAAATCAAGTTCACACATTTTTAGAAATCCCCTGAACACAAATTCAGTATATTTCCATAGAAACTTCACTCCAATCGCTTAAATGAAAGATTGAAAAAAGTCCAAGTTTGGGATAACTTCACTTGGAATAACAATTCACATTCAGTTTCTAGTAACGTAAAATAACACGGAGTTGCATCTTCATTTTATTCTACTTGATCATAAATTTTCAACAAATTATTAAAAAAAAAACTTGATATATCTAAAGATTTACAAAAATAAGACCTTTGGTTGCACATAATGTTAAACAATACATTATTTGCATTTCGCTTGAAATTTCTTAAAAGGTTTGGTTCACTTAAATTTCCTAGAAGATCTCGTTCATTTTCTAGCTTGTTTGAAATTCCTCGCAAATTTTATTTTCTACAATGTAAAACATACAAAATGTTTTTGTAAAGAAAGTTGTAGATATTTGAAGTGCAACTACATTGCATATTATTTCATGATCAATTCAGTTGCAAAATTCTACAAAATTCACTTGAGCGTTGTATTTGCATAAAACAAAAAATTACTTTAGAAAGATTACTTCACTTGAATGTTATTTCCAATTCCTCATTTCTTGTAGTGCAAAAGATTTAAAATGTTTTATAAAAGAAGTGACAAAATTGAAATTGCAACTATATTTAATATTATTTCATTACCTATTTAGTTGTGAATCCTACAAGGTTTGTTCAAGTATAATATTTCTATAGAGCAAAAGAATCACTAGATTTAAATGTAATTTATCGGCAAAAGAAATAAAGACATAAAATTTATGAAAAAAACTCACATAAAAGTGAAGTACAATTGTACTTCACATTTTTTTAAAAGTTTACTTCTAATACAAAAATTCTGAAATGATAAAAAAACAACAAAAGCTTTAAGAGAAATATGTGTTATTGCACGTAACCCAAAAAGTTATCTTGATCCACATGATCATTTGATTTCTACAAGTGCACTTGAGACTCAGACTCCTCATATATTCTGCAAGATAGAAATTATTATATTCTCTATGGAGTTAGTTTAGGGCTGTGGTCCGTGGTCCCTTAGACTGTTGGTCTCGTGGACGTCATTAAAACTCTTCATTCATTCATTCCTAATGATTTATCATATAATTTGATGTGAAACATTGATGCAACTAACCAAAAGCTTTGCACAATAATCTACGAAACATTTTACAAAAGAGATCTTGTTCAAATTTGAACATGGTATGTGGCATTGCACTTTGCACTCTTAATGTTACTCATGGACATCGCTTTCTCATAGCCATGTTGACAAAATATTATGTCAAAATAGAAAATAAGATCAAAATAGCATGTCATGAGTATTAAGTGCAATCTAATTTATAGGGCATTTCCTAACGTATTAAGGGTTTTGATATAATATGAAATGCTAGCCTATTACCAAGGCAATTAAAGCTACATTTGTCATGTGACATTTTGGGATGTGTCTTCTTATTAGGTAATGAAATTTAGGTTTAAACTTTTACTTCAAAGAAAATAAAGTGAAGACAAGTAAGAGTCAAATTATCATGTAGCTGTTTAACAAAGACTCACAAAGAGTATATAAAAAAGGACGTTGCTAAGTTCGAGACAGAATGCACTAAAGACAAAAATAAAATAAAATAAAATCAATTTATTTATTTTTCCTCAAATTCGTGAAAACACATAAGTATTTGCCAAATTTTTTGTGGTTTTCGACCACAAAATATGTAGATCATGAAGAAGAGATGCTGAAAATTTTATAAAAATCCGGGGAGAGGGTTGTTTTCGGAGTTTTCAAATTTGATCAATGATGCATTCTATCTAGAACTTAGCCACGTCCTAAAAAAAGAGCCGGAACAGGAGTTAATTTTCAAGTGAGGAGGGAGTAGCAGGGGAAGATTCGGGAGAGGATGAAGACAATCCAAACCTAGATGGAAGCTGGTTTTTTTCTTGCTACCGTGGGTTTTGATCAGGACCTCCCCTTTTTGTGAGCGGTAATGCTGGTTTATTTTCTGTTTTTTATGTTTTCTTGGTCATCAGTTTTGTGATTCTGTTTGGAATTTTCGACCAGAGTATCTTTTATCCGAGGTTTGGGGAGACGACAAATGTCCTTTGCTGTGCTTGCTTCTGTTTCCTGGTGGGATGTTCTCTTCATTTTTGGTAACCACGTTGTGGAAGCTAGGGTGGGGTTTCAGTGTTATGGGCTCTTTGGACCTCCTGACCATCTGCAAGTTGCCAGGCATTTCAGTGGAGAAGACTTGGGTTTAGCCTATGTGTGTGAAGTGGTTGTAGAACACGATAGAGGGGATGTCTTTGGTCGAAAGGGTCTCTTTTTCTATCTTACTATGGGCAAATTTTGGTCCCCTTTATACGTTGCTAGATTTACTGTTAGTTGTTGGGAATCGAGGTATGTGTTTTCCTTTCTTTGGTTGGCTGAGCTTCTCATAGCTTTGTATTATACTGTGGGAGTTGTTTCTTTTGTTTATGTTCTTTGGAGTTTCATGTTGTTTTTGGTGGTTTTGTTTTTTTTGGTGGCCAAAAAGGTTGCTAGCAGTTTTAAAGAGCCTATGCTGACGGTGGCTTGTTTGTTTGTTGGATTTTTTTATTTGTAAGGTTTGAATTAGTTCTTTTCTGTGCTTGGATCTTCTTGGTTCTTCTATCTTTTATTAGAGTTGGTCAGGCTTGTTTTTATATGGCTTCTATGGAGGTGAAGTTTCGCGACTTTGTTGCAGGAATGACGCTTTTTGCTTATGTTATTCTCTTTCCTATCTCCTATTGAGGTGGGGATCTACTTGTGGAAGGAGGAGGGTGGTCGCTTCAAGTAGTATTCTCTCGTCTGTGGCTGCTTGGATGAAGAGTCGATGTCTATTTGGTTGGCCCTTCTATCTGTCTTCTTCTCTATTGCCCCTATTGAGGTGGGATCCTCTTCTATTGAGGAGTTCCTTGTAGCAGTTGGTTGGTTATAGGTGTTATTTCAAGATCCATATTACAGGTTTGGGGAACCTTGGTAAAATCCCCCTCCTTTTGTATCTAGTTATCTAGAAGATTATGTGGTAGGATGAGATGTTTTTCATCCTTGTTCTATATATCTAGATAGTTTATTTCTGGAAGTGAAGGTTTAAGGGTCCTTATTAAAACCCTTGAGGGTTTCGGGTGCCTTATTAAAACCCAATTTTGGTGTTCTTGTTGGGTAGTATGGTCTTCCTGATGTGTTGCTCCATGTGCTGTTTTTTTTGCTTTATCTTTCATTGTTTGGGATCAGGGCCATCTCCTTGCTTATCTAATCAAAAACTTATCGTGTAGACTAAGAGCCCAACAACCAAAACAAACACGTGTCCTTTTATTAACAATGTAGTGAAGCAGAAACAATTGCTTACATTATCATTTTGTTATGTGTGACAAGTATTAAAAGAATCAACTAGATTAGCAAATGCATACCTATTTCATTAATACCCTAGACAAAAGAACTATATAGTAATCATAATGGATTTTTCTATCAAGGGGCGGTCCAACTTGACTTGAATTTTTGCTTGATTTTTTAGGTCTAGCTCATTGTTCAAGGCAAATCAAGGCCCCAACGTCCAATTATAGCCAAATTAATACTATGGGAATTCAACCTTCAATTGTACCTTAAGGCAAAAGTTGCAAAAAAGTGGCTTTCAATTGATATCTTTCATATCTAAACTTCACATTAGATGCAAATTTTTGTTAAGAATGAAAAAAAAAGCATGAAAACTTTAAAATGCAAACAATCATAAGAAGCTACAAACTATATTTTATATTTTCCAAAATATCTTGCAAAACCTATGATATTTGATGAATTTAATTTCTTTTTTTAGGGGTAATATTAACTGCAACCTTTTGGAGCTCGCAATTATAGATCCAATTTAATGATCTTGATTAAATAACAATACAACCTATCAATCCACGCAACCTATTAGAGGTGAATATGCTAAGAATATAATAGGGGTTGGAATATGCTTTAAAAATTAGATATGCTCATATTTTGAATCTACAGATCATTAATTGAAGATTAGTATCAACCATTGATTTTTAAATAATAGTGCATGTGTCTATAAAAAAACCATTAGATTGAGCATTTTGAGGAGAAAATTCTTGATAACTATCAAATACAATAATAAAGAACTATTATTGCTAAATTCCCTTCATGATTTTTTAGTAATTATTGTGAATTAGCATGCACACATATCAATTCAATGTATTAGAATATTGAAAGTTATAAGGAGACCTAAAATTATTTTGTACTTATGAAACGTCGTGAAACTGCACCATTCTCAAGGTATTTTATGTAATTCTTTTATAACCTAGAATTTCTATTATAGCTTGCATTGTCTATATGTAATTGTGATAGAGTTTGGTTGAAGCATGGGATTTCTATTTGATGTCTTGTTGTTGATCTACATGTCAATTTTGATAAAGTTTCAAATTTGGATTTCTAACCTTTCTCTTAATCACTCTTTATTTTTCTATTTTCTCTTCATAAAATCTTAATTGAAAAATAAGACATCAAAATATTGCATACAAGATCATGTAAGGTGCTCAATAATGCACACATTTAGTCTGATTGCAGATCACAGAGCACTAATTTAGGGTGAAATATGAACATCAAATTGGTATTTTATAAATCTAACTTCATTTTATGTTATTATGTACTAATAAGTTATTTTGTATGATAGTATCCACACTAAACAACTGAGTGAAACCACACATCAAGACTTGACAATTGAAATCTTGTGATAATTAAAATATTTAAAATTTAATTCTATTTCAAGAGAGAAAAAGTTCATTATGAATTGTATCTATGTTAACCATGAGAAACACATGTGGCAATTTTCTAAAAACATCAATATTGTGTCTCAACTCCAAAAAAATTCCAATAAGAATACTCACCAACTTGGAGAGAGCTCTATCAACAAACACATAGGAACATTTGGTCTTAGACAATTACCTTCTTCAACAATAAGTAAAGAATGAATTGATGATGAGATGCCCAACCCTTTACCTATTTCTACTTGAGATTTTTTTTTGGTGACCATCATTTTTAATAGAATAAATCCAAAAACTTGCAAGGTCCTTGAGAAAACTAACCTCCCCTACTTTCATACTTGTATAACGTAAATGAGATAACTAACTAGGAGAATATTTGGTTGCAAATGATGACTCCATCCTTCCACCATAGCCTCTAGGTCAAGCGAAGAAAAGGAAACATAGATCTACACTAATATCCCCCTCCACAACATTAGTGCCAAATATTAGTGTCACTCCTAGCCTTAGATAGTACGCAGTGGGAAGGAAAGGCCTCAACCCTCATAATCTACTCCACACAAGCTACAACCATAAAAACCTTGACAAGCCCTCTTACAAATCCCATAGAGAAGCAGGAGAAAAGAAAACTATAATAAATACCCCTTGATTACTACATTTTTTACTAAATACACTTAATTGACTTAATTGAGCAAAAATATTGCATCTAATTAGATGTGCCAACTTCAGATTTTTTCAACTATAGTCTCAGAAACATCTTTATGCCACAACTCATATACTCACAATAAAATGTGACAAGTTCCTAATATTAAGGTCATCCCCAAACCTTGACCTAAACATCAAGGGTTTGTTTATAATGACCTTGCGTACATATCCCTTCCAAGTAAGCAACGGAACCATCTCAGTTTGTTTATAATGACCTTGCGTACATATCCCTTCCAAGTAAGCAACGGAACCATCTCAGCTTACACATTAATGATAGAAAGAATTCATTACATCCTTTGATTTGAGATTTTTTCACTTTTAAATGACAACCATTAGTTGATATTAAGCTTCCAATATAATCTATGCAAAATAGTAAGACCCAATATTTGTACGTGAATATGTACAAAATCACATAGGGACCATATGATTTCAACATCACCAATTCAAATAGTGATTGGTTGAAACATACATCACATATACACAACAAGGTCAACTCTTTCTTGTGTCACATGTACATAATGTAACTAGCTCTTATACACAACACGTACACATGGTGATTAGCTCACGTATACATGACCTATACATAGTGTCATGTCCTCTTTTCAAGCATAAGTCTAATGGGGGATGGTGCAAATGAAATAAGTTAGTAATTTAAGTCATTGAAAACGTAACTTTAAGTTATATTTCAAAAAGATAACTTATGTTTTATTATTAAAATAAAATTATATTAAAAAGAGACAAAAAGTGACATTTGGAATAAGGTAAAAAAAAGTTAGAGGGAAAAATGAGAAAATAAAATAATAATAATTACTTTTTCCTTGAAAACCTTATAATAGGAATTAAGGAACAAAGAGAGTTACAATTTCATATTTCAAATTCATTTCTCCTTTGACTAAACATTGTTCATTTTTAAAACCCTAGGATAAAAATGCTTTGGCAAATAACAGATTTGAGTATGAAACCCCTCTTATCCATTTGAATTCTAAGAATTATCATTGTGTTGATTGGATAAAAAAAATTTCAGTTGCAACTATGTGGTTGTGTGATGCATGTACATATACATATACATAGACATTGTGACGTCCCTGCCAGGGAACCCGAGAGGACAACTCAATATCTTCGGTTCCCTGACGTCACTACTAGCAATGCATAACATACATGACTAAGTCAATAAGATAATCATGAGATAACATACAAGATTACAATAAGAATTAATTATTTTAAACCTTATAATCAAAGATAACATAGAATCACATGATAGCAATCAAAATCATCATCCACACACTTCTATCATTTCAATGCAAATAATCATTGATACACGTTTTGTCACATCTCGATTTTATATTTCCTAGTCATCAAGAGATGGTATAGACTTTCTTTGACTTGAGTTTGACTTTGATTATTTAGTGGACTTGTTTTAAATACATATAGTTCAAATAATGGATTATGAACTTATTTTGATTGGTAATTATATATAATTGATACATGATCAATCTGCATAATGTTCTATGGATTAATTTTGATTTATTTTTATCAAGCATTATGATTCCATGCTTATGAATGATCAAATGATAAATGGATTTATAATACTAATGCATAATTGATTTGAGATTATGTTTTATGAGCTAACCCTACTAATAAAAACTTGAGTGTTGAAAGTGGTGACATGAATTGAAGGCAGGAATGTGGCCGAGGTAGAAGTGGCTAGCTTTTTGGCAGCGGTTACTTTGATGGAAAATTCGACACTCACACACCCACTTAGATAGTCATTTATGTTTGTTATAAATGAATTTCTAACCTTATCTACAAATTTTATTTTATTTTGCAATATTTATATGTGTGTTTGAAACTATTATCATGATTTTCATTTATTATATTGTTAAAAAACGTATATTTTGCGTAAGAATTTTTATAGAAATTTTTTTTATAAAATTTTATTTAAATATGTACCCTTATACATTACTAGAATTGGATTGCAAAATAAATAAATTCGTATGAATTATTTATAAAATAATAATAATACAACATAAACTCCATGAGTTAAAATTCCTCCCATGCCATCCTAATTTCAAATATAAAATAAAATTTAAAAATATAATAAATAAAATTAAAATAATTTAAAAAGAAAAGAATATCATCCCTCTCACGTGGATGAATATTCTCTCCCATTAACCTCTCACACAATTAATATCCCTTACATTAAACTCATTCCTTCCTATATTCTTAACAAAATATTACATGTAGGGAGTTTCACGCCAAGTTTATGAAAGGGGAAGGAGAAAACATAGGAAAGGGGAAAAGAAGAAAATTGGGGAAGGTAAAGTAGGATAGATAGGGAAGTGAATTTGGTAAAGAGAAGCATAGAAAAAGAAAAAAAAATAGGGGAAATAGAATTTCATTTTCATCAATTGTAAGAGGAGGAAACAACAAAACTATAATATTTTTATTCAATAAAAAAATATAGTTTCATATTTTTTTAAATTACTAATTGTCTAAAAATAAAGTTGAGTTGTTCCACAGTAACCATAATGTGGATTGATATTGAGAAATATTATTTTTCAAACTTTCATTATTTGGTATTAAGATGAAACCATTGTAAAAGATAATAAATAAATAGCCATACAAATTTCAAAGTTTTTTTAAATTTTCTTTAAGATAATAACTTTTCCACATTATTTGAGGTTGACTATGAAAAATGCATTTAACAATAATGATTTAAAATTTCTATATCAGAATTTAATATTATTCTAGTCACCTAATCTAAGTTTATGTACCTTTGTGGTGTTCTCTTTGACTACGTATTTAAATCACATCCTCAACTCCATTATCTCTATTAAATTTTGAGGATTTCGTAAACTTGGGTTGAGAAATTCTAAGTTTCTAAACTCCCCTTTTAGAGGAGATTTAATTATAACAGAAATAAAAGAACTCCCGAATTCTCACATGATGGGAATGTTTGTAGCTTGAATAAATATATCAAAAATGCATAATGAGGGCCCCATTTCACTTTCTCTTGGGCATTCCAAGCTCCACACAAGCTTTGTTTTTGCCTCAAAAGATCAAATGTATTTGTGTTGATTAAAACTATGCAACTTCTTTTGTAATTCCTAGCTCATCAATATTTAATTCACTTCGCATTCCCACATTATTGTTCGGTCAGTTTAGCGAAGTGACGATCACCTCACCTTAATTAATAATAGTACGAGAAATAATGGCGGGTTCAATGCCAGCATGGAATTTGCATAAATACATTATTATTATTCAGGAAGAATTACAAATTTTTGAAGAGTTTAAAATCACACATACCAAACGAGAAGGCAATGATGTGGAAGACACTTTGTCAAAATGGGCTTTAAGGATGGCAATTACTGAAGTGAAAGGGGAAGATTTTGGCAATCTTAATCTAGTCAATGATAATTATGAGGAGGTAAGAAAATGACGAGGTGTAGTGAAAAGGACGATCTTTCCATTAATGATTGATTGGTAAAATGTGCGATGAGATGACAGGAATGTGTGAGGAGTCTTTAAGAAAGAATGCTAGCAAATAAGGCCTAGTGTCAATCTTTTCATTAGTAATCGATTGGGAGAATATGCGATGTGATGTCAGGAATGTGTGAGGAGTCTTTAAGAATGAACACTAGCAAAGAAGGCCTAGTGTAGTTTTGATTGATGTCTTAATCAGAGCAGTGGCGACACAGTAGCGAACACATAGCGGCTAATTTCACTTTGCTCATGACACAACAACAAGTTTTTTTTGGTGAGGTAAAGAGTAGGCGCCTCAAGTAATTTCTGAAATGCAAGCCTAAGAGGTTGGTGAAGGCAATTTTGGAGGTTTTAGGGGAGGAATTTATCACCAACAGACATCGATATCGCATCAATATGGATATCGTGTGTAAGTTTCTTGCTTGGGGCATGGAATTGGTAGAAGATGAAGTGATAATCAAATGGGTGGTGACAAAGTTAGTGGAGGATGATATATTGGTGGGGCTGGAATCCATTTTCGAATGGGTTGTAATTGGTCTCAGGTTCAAGGTTTTGGAGACCATTGAGGATCCAAAGGAGGCACAAAGGCATTTCATTATGCCTTTTGTTTGTTGGCCAAGTCAGGAGAACAAAGACGCCTAGAAAAAAAAAGTGGGGGCATGGACAAATTTGAAACGTGCGTTAAGGGAAGAGGATGAAAGAATTCTTAGGGCCCTCAATGCGCAAGCACAAAGACAAGAGTTGAGAAGGGGTCGTGGTTGCAGGGCAAGGCGCGCATGTGGAAGGATGAATAAGGGCGCTCAGGAGTAGGGTCAATTGTTCATGGTGGAATTTTTTTTTAATGTAAAATGACTTTTTTTGTTGAATGTTTTGAATGCCCCTATTTTGGAAGTACATAACTGTAAAGGTGGTTTTGTGGAGGTGTCTATATAAGTGGATATATAGTCTGTAAAGATGATATAATGTGTAATTTTTTTTTTTGGGTCAAACATGTAATGGTGGTCTTGAAGGGGTGATTGTCTACTTTGTAGAGAAGTTTTATCAAGTGTCAGACAAATGGCATAAGGCTGTAAGGTTGGTAGGGGTTGATGAACGAATGCAATAGTGGTTTTCTGGTTGGCGGGTTAGGGTTTCTGGTATACCATGGTTTCAAAAACTATATTTTAAAGGATGTAAAAAGGCAGGAACCAAGAAGGGGTTATGGTCACAAGGAAAGGCATGAACATAGAAGGAGGAATGAGGCCGCTCAGGGGTAGGGTTAATTGTTCATGGTACATTTTTTTGTGTCCAATGGGCTTTTGTTTTTTGTTGAATGGTCTGAATGCCCCTATTCAGGGAGTACATAACTACAAAGATGATTTTGTGGAGGTGTCTATATAAGCAGATACAGTATGAAAAGATGATATATTGTGTAAAGTTAGTTTTTTTTGTGAAACATGTAATGGTAGTCTCTCAAGGGGGGTGATTATCGATTTTGTAAAGAATTTGTTTTTGTAGTCTAAGCTGAATGAAGTAAGACTGTAAGGGTGGTAGGGGGTTGATGAATGACTGCAATAGTGGTTTTTCGGTAGGCGGGTAAGGATTTCTAGTATACCACAGTTACAAATTTTTTATTTTAAATGATGTACTTACTTTATTACTATTAATAAAATATACAAAATTTATCGATAAAAAAAAGGGAAATAACGAGGGGTTCACTATTTCACGGTCCCTCTTTTTAGCTTTTGTGAAATAGAAAAATGCACATGTGTTAAGGTGTTATGAAATTTTACGTTTAGAAAATATTCAATAACATCATTCCTTGGGACTTATTCATGGAAATTTCTTACCAACTTATATTGAACATTGTTGTATGATTTTTGACTTTATGTTAGTTGAAATTTCTTAAGAAAAAATCGGTAGCTTCATCCTTTGTGAAAATTAAATACAAAAGATTGGTGACGACCTGTGAAGGGTGACAGAGGGAATGGATACTTTAAAAAAGCATTATTTTTTTTAATTTATAGTTTCCAACAACTCTTTTGGGATCAAACCACATAAATCTCATGATGACCTATGGAAAAAGTTTTGATATTATAAGTTTTGAGCACATGTGGGTTACAATTTGCAAGAAAAAAATTGTAGCTTCACCTTTGTAAAGGTATCACCCTACCCAATCAAATACAAAAGCTTAATGATGACCTGTGAGGGGTGATACAGGGAATGGCTACTCAAGATACTTCAAATTTAAAGTTTGCTTAAAATTTAAAAGGCTCCAACAGGGTTTAAATGCTTTGAATGGATAAAAATGATTTGAATATAAATATAAATATAAAGAGATATGGAAAATGCTAAAGAAAAAAATGATGCATATAATATCTCGCCAAAAATAGGGAGCTTTTTAATTCAGGCTCTATATTGGGAGGGAGTGACAAGAAAGGACTATAGGGGCAATATTTTCAAAATAGGGGTATTCTTTAGTATGCCACAAATGCACGCACTATAACGCAAGTTCACTAAGTGAATTCCCCATGGAGCCAACCGACCATAGGCTAGTACAGGAGGATGCTTATAGTATGCCTCCATTTGAGAGGTCAACTTGGTTACATTATTTTTTAAGGCCTAATGAGTTTAATCATGCAGTGATTGAGAAATTCATCAAGACCTTCATCAATAATGAAGCAATTTTTAAGGTTCTTAGGGTGGATGCTTCAAAGGTGTCCATATTAGAAGTTTCAGGACTCCCTAGGAAGGGAGAAGAATATCCATCATTGCCAGATGTAGAGTCTGTCAAGGATGAATTGGCTAGACCAAATGAACAATTTTAGTCTACTAGCTGGGGAAAAAATGGTTATATTTTTATTCATTGTGGTGACCCATATTATTGGGTACATAACATGCAATGGTTTCCACTCTCTATTATATACTATTTATTTTAAGTTGATGAGCCATTTGCGCCATAGTAGGCTAGTTAATGTACCCAATTATTTGCATAAAATGTTAACTAGAATAGAAACTAAGTATAGATGGAAAAGGACACAATATTCCATGTCGTATGACTATTTAGTAGCGTTATTGTTGAAAAGAAGTATTTCTTCGTAGTACACTACTGTTTTACGATAATAATTCAAAGAGTTGGATAACCTACCCAATAGAACCCGCATGGATATTCCCTACAAGAAATTTTTTGATTAAGGTAACTGTAGGTTTTGAAGGGGCCCCAAAACACTATACAAAATAGTTTCGAAAGATTTTCAAAAATGCCCTCTAAACGAAATGGGTCAAGACCACAGTGAGGGTTTTACAAAAGACACCCAAAACTTGGAAGAAACAATGATGAAACAACCTTCATGCAAACCCAAGCTAAGGACAAATCCAAGTCTAGGATTTACCTTTAACATTAATCCAACCCTCTTCAACTCTAGCCGCCTCATCCTGCCAATGTAGAGGATCATCAACAACACCAGAACGATCATATTTACTTGTAGAGGCTTCCAAAATACCTGTAGAACCATCAAGAGAAGCGTCCACAGAACCATTAGCAGCCACCACTCCTGCAACACCAGTAGATACCAGAGACGCCTCAACCCCCACCAAACCTGGTGACAGAGCTACCATGGAAGCATTCACAGGAGAACACTCAGAAGCCACAACCAAACTAGCAAGAGGAGGAGGGACTTGCGCAGCCACCTAGGAGAAACTTTTCGGCGAGACAGGGTTCTTCTCCACCAAATAGGGTTGAGCAGAAGCATTGTTCCACCAAGATGTCGTGGTTTTCTTTTTACCCAATCCACATTGAGCATCCATATGCCCGATTTTAAAACACCTTCTACATCGGAAGGGAATCCCTTCATAATCCAGAGACTGATTCCATCTTCCTTTAGAGGAGTTGATCACTATCTCCGCAGGAAGACCCTTAGAAGGATCAATATCCACAAGAATGTGAGCATAGGTAGAGTGGAGAATGTCAGAAGAATCACCATCCACAAGTAAAAATTCCCCAAGAGCATTACCAATCCCCTCAAGCAGAGATTCTATCCATAAATGTAGGGGAAGATTAGGAAGATGAACCCATATAGGAAATTTGTTGAAGGAATCTGATATAGGGTTAAAATCGATATGAAAAGGCTTAACCATGAGCATAAATCGATCCTCTCAGCTGAAAAAATGATCGCACAACATTTTATTTATGTTCACATCTTCAAATTTTTCTATAAAATACCCCTTAGCCAAGGGAAAGATGTGCACTGTATCCATAAGGACATGCTCCCAATGACTAGATATCCATTCATGAAGTTTCGGCAGACTAGGCCAAAAACCTCTGAACCTACAAACCATGGCATGGGAAGAAAAAATAGAGATATTGTGATCTATTTACTCCTCCACATCCACATCAACCACAATAGAGATTGGATTAGAGACAGGTATAGGCCCACAGTTAGCTCCCAAATTCAACGCAGCATCTACCCTAGCAGTAGAGGAGGGATCCACAAACACCACACGAGGACCCTTAACCCCATCCTTAACTATTGAAGCAGAAGATGAAACCCCTAATTCCTGCACGGAAGCAACATCCGCACTCCTAGCAGAAAGCACAACAGGCACAGCTCCCACGCCGTCGGAAGGCAGGCCAAAGGAGGACAGAGGCCGACGACCTGCAAAGGGACCCCCATTGGCAGAGGTTACAACGACGACAAGAATCCTAGCTCCCTTAGCAAAGGATTCATCAACATCAACAAAATCCCTAATCGTTATGGTAGTAGCAACAACGACAGGAGGCATCATAAAAGCAACATATTTATTCCCTACAAGAAAGTTATGGCCAAAGGGAATGGACATATAATTAACCATGATAATGTGCTAGTAGAGAATGAAGGAATAGATAGTAGGGATGAGGAATGTAATTTTTATGTGTCCTCTACAACTGAGGGAATTGCACATGATCATAAGGGCTTAGAGGAAGAATTAAATAAAAAAATTGCAAATAAACATAGTAGTGAAAAGACTAACCTTGGACAAAAGTCACTCATAGCCACTATAGGAACACCTACAAGCGTGAGGGGAAAAACTAATATGTCTTCACTAGATCAAGACACTTCTTCTCTCAAGTCCCTATTGAGGAAATATAAGAGCTCAACTTCTTCCTCTATGGGAAAGAATAATTAAAAGAAAAAAGGGGCAAAAACCCTCCAAGGTGAAAACCCCTAAGTCTCAAAAGGAAGAGCTGAGGGTTGAGGAGAAGGAGAGTGAGGAGAAAATACAAGGTGAAGATAGTCCCAGGGAGGAAGAAACTAAATAAAAATGTCATTCATGCGACATTCTTGAGGAACCCCCAACTATTCACAAAATTAAATCAAAACCAAAGAAGAAAGTTGTAAAAGAGGTAAAACCCCTTAGAGGCATTCCGGATACCACAGTGAGAAACGAGAAACACCAAGGGACTCAGAGAATATTTTTACAAATGAAGACAGAGTCAAAGAGAGAAACATGGTTTAAAAACAAAGGGGAACCCCCAAGTGTGAATGTCCCAAATTAGGATGAGAAATTACAAGAGGAGACCGAACAAGGAAAGTGTGAGGATTCAAAAAAGGGGAAGAAATATATGATCAAGAGGTTGACTCAATGTAAGATATGATGTACCATATGAAGAAGAGATATTTGAGTCTCCAAAAACTAAGGATTTTCCACTAATAAACTCCCTAACACCTTTGGTATCTGCTGGGAAACCAAACCCACATCTGGGACATGACCCTGAGTATGTAGTGATTGAGGGTAGAAATTAAGATGAAATTCAAGTATGTAGCACCCCAGAGAATTAAAGTATTGGAAGCATAGTTGGAACAGTCAAGGATTAAGGAACATGAGCTTAAGGAAAAAGTGAATAAAATGGAAATACAAACCACACTTCAACAAAAAAGAAAATGAAGCCAAGGATAGAGAACATACTTGAAGCACAATCTAATTCTAAGTCTATGCATGTACTCACTATTGTGACACTAGGTATAGAATTATGACATGGAAATTTGAAACTTGTTTGGTATAGAGATTAGTGGGTAAAAGAAAAGGAGAAAATAAAAATTGCTCATGATGTGCAATTAGAAGAAAAATATGCAAAAAAAAGAGGTTAAAGGGTACCTAAAAATACATGGAAACCCTTGATAATGAGTTATGCAACTACAAGCCACTAGCTAGGGTCCACTCATTTTATTTTTAGGAAAAAATTATGTTTTTTTCAAATTAGTCAACTATTGGGTAATCTACCAATTTTACTAGTTACTCTGAGGTCATTCCACATTTGTTTTTGAAAGCTTCCATAGGATATGCAAGACCAAATATGTGTGTTTCATACACATGATTTCTTTGTGACCTACAATTATAGTTATAATCCTCTCTTTTAAGTGGGATACATATTGCATATAAGGGCTTTAATCTCCTATCCATAGAATAAAACGAAGAGAGGTATCAAGTCACAAGCTTACACAAAATGAGAAAAGAATCATCCACTCTATATTAGGGAAGAGGCTGAAAATCAAGAACAAACCATTGATGAGTGGGTAGACATGTAATGTAGAAATGAAATTGTAGAGAAAATCCATCAATGCAGGTTACACGACTACAATGTGATAAAAGAATTGTTGACTACATAGGGAAATGAAATCAAATATGCTTGTTAGGAGAGGTGGTATGAACTGGCCCAGGAACTCAAAATGAAAGAACCCTATTCAATCTATAACTATATAGCATTAGATTCTTGAGTGGATAGGTACACTAAAGTGACATTAGATACTCAGAAAAACTGGCTTATATTAAAATTCCATCCACCACTCCTTTATCATGTTCCATGCACTGGTTAGGAGTAAAATTTGTGGAATTCAACAAGGAACAAGGAAGGTGGAAATAGATTAGAGGCCACAAACGATTCTACATGACATAAGGAATCAGAGTCATATAATATGTTGATTTCAGGGTAGATGTATTGTAAGTTACAATAGAAAGTATTAGTTTCTTGAGGACAAGTAGATGACTAAGTTGGTGGATATGATGAGTCTAAAAATCTGTCTTTTTGAAGTGTCTTGGGTTAGCTTTACTTTGTTTTATAAAACTTTATTAATACCTTTTTATACTTAAACTAACTTTGATCAACCCATATATATATATATATATATATATATATATATATATATATATATATATATATATATCTGTGTGATGTGGTAATTAATTCCAATTTTATGATGTTTGGGGTTTAAATCAATATGTTTGTGTATCATATTCTTAACTAACCTACAACTTCAAAGGAAGGGTAATCAACTCTAGTTATGGGCATTTATTCTTGCTATAAAAGGAGGAAGCAATCAAAGGTCATGATCAATGGAGCCTCCTTCACTTAAGTGACTTCACCCTTCTACTTCCATGTGTACTATAAGGGAGATTTCATGAAATAGCAATGATCATCCATTGGATGATAAATTGTTTCCTATAAAAATGCATGAGCCATGATGGAGTGTTTGAGTTTTATTCAGACTTCATGTTTTTAGCTCTTTTAAAGTAGTTGTTTTATTTTAGAATAAGTCAAATCTTCTCAAATAATGACATGTATGTAATATGACTTTAATAACATTTATGATTGTTGTTCTTGAGAATCCACGATAGTCTTATGCGTAATGGTTTGAATAATCATAGACTTATCCTAGATCGAGACATTATAGTCTTCTATTATGTTGTAATTTCTAGTGATATTCATTACAAGTGGATGATTATCTAAATTTAGTAAAGATTTGATTTGATTTGAGATAATGACCCCTCAAGAAAGGGTCACTTGAGGTGAAGTAATCCTATGGTTAGAATAGATTAGTTATTTATTTATTTTATTGTATTTCTACATAAGTAGTGTAATAAATTAGTTACTTTTTCATTTATATTGGTTTCATTTCCTTTACATTATTCAGTTAAATTCGTTGATCTGACAGATTTAGTTAAGCTTTAGTTCACACACATTCACACTTATGAGATTACACCCACAATCATTGCTATGTGATTGGAATTGGTATTATATTTTCTTTATTATTTTTATCTCTAGTTGTTGTTTTATGTTTTCAGTAGGCACTAATTACTTTGATACATATATAGTGCCAGTACCACCCAAGTAGATACGACCCTAGTTGATAATTAAATAAGCCTCCTATAGGATGAAAAGTTACTTAATAGGGGATTACTTACCCCATTAGGAGTGTATATTGAGCTTTCTGCACCCACTAATTATCCATAATGGAAACCATTCAATCATCACCATTATTTAAAATTAGAAAATAATAATTTACATTATAAAAAATTTGTACAGTTTTACCCCAAAAATATTATAAGGTTTGAAATGAATTATACATGGTCAAGATGGGAATACACAAGTAATATTCTTTGTGGAAATGTAAATCAATACCTGAATTTATAGTTCATCCACTAACCATGATGGTTGGCTTGGTTGTGAGGGAAGAGATATTTCATTTCATCATGTTGGGTTTCTACCATGTCATCACACCTGATCATTCACTAGTGGTATAACTAGATTATTTTATGATTATTTTGAGGTGAGTTAGCTTTATCTTCAGTTGGTTTCCAAATCAATAGATTGGGAAGTTCTCAAAGTATGCCCAGCTTTGCGCTAAAACTCTCCAAGTGACTTGGCCAACGAACATGATCAACTGGATTATGGTTGAATTCCCCTACTCTTCAGGCTATGCAAAACATAGACATGTAGACCTTCTCACCGATTGATCTTCTAGTTGATGTTTTTCTGTAGTAGATGATATTATTTTAAATCTTGTATCTTACCCCTATCTTCCACCTCAAAATGTCATGTAGTTTTGAGATAGAATTGATTCCTTTAATTTAATTTCTAACTATCTACTTTCTTCCTTACTAATCCTTTCCACAACTATCTGATTTACTTCTATTCCCCTTATTTTATACTGCTATCTTCTCCTACTGAAAGTGATAATTATTATTGTTTGAAATATGTATCTTTATGTATAAGACCACTCCCTTATCCTTATTGGGCATAGAGACAACTCCCTTCAAATCTTCATGTATAACTTTACGAGACAATTTTTAAATTTACCCCTGAGGTAAATCTGTCAACTATTTATTTCTATTAATGCAGGATGATTAAATACATAACACACTAATCGGTCTAATTGATTTTAGCTTCTCCTTGAGAAGGCCAATTAGACAAGAAACATAAGGACAACACTTCTCAAATGCTTCTTGATGTTCAGATTAATGTGAAAATAAATAATCCCTTCGCACAAGAATTTAAAATAGCAATCAACTCCTTGAATTGGAAATCACAAAAAACTAACTTGAAAAGAAAACTATCCACACCACAATTTCCGACGATCTTGTTTTTTTTATTTCTTCATAATATTTACATTTTGTTTGATAACCTTCCAATAGATATATTATAATGTGATGATTCCTCTTGATGATCGGTCTTGATTTCCCTTTCATAAGAATAAGGGAGCACTTCAGACCATTACAATGTTCAGTAACAAAAATCCCTTTACCCTAAAATATTATATCACTCCCTTCATCATATAGCTAATCTCTGATTTCATTCTGTGAATAATATTCAAGCATACAAGATTATAACATTACAAATCATACTTTACCCTAAAATATTAAATCACTCCCTTTATCATATAGGGGAAAGGCACCAGTAGTCGACATAACACCTATACCCGTTCACTCAGTTTTAATCATTTTACTTACCAGTAGTGGATCATTTATATACCAATAGTTGGTCATTTTTAAAGCTTTTTTGACCCATGATTGGCTCATTTGTGCACCACTACTAGTGATTTATTGAACCACTACTAGATTTTTGAGTGATTTTTTGACCCATGACTGGCTTAATTATGAACCACTACTGGTGATTTGAGTGAATAATTATTGGAGCAATGGGGGTCAAGTATCGGTAAACACTTTTTTTGGACCACTTTTTGACCCCTTCACGCATAACGTTTTCTATAGAATGCATCGTTATTGGCCAGAAGCTGAAACCTTAGCTTTAAGCAGTTAAGTCACATACGAAAACAACTAAAAAAAACCATCAAAATCCGATATTGTTTGGTACCTCAATTGAACACGCAAAATTAGCTATAGCCACTACTAGTACCTTTCCCCTAGCTAATCTGTGATTTAATTCTTGAATAATATTCAGACATACAAGATTATCACATTACAAATCATACTTCAAAATTTAATCACTAGTTTAACAAGGATAATGCTCTTTGTAGAAAACATTCTTGAATCAAAAAGTACTTTTGTGCTGCATCCAAAAGTGATTAATTCAGCCTTCAAATATTTCCTTTTCTCTCGTCTATTTTGAAATATATCAACTTTTCAATTATTTCCCTCCCTAGCTTCAAAACTGCACCATTGGTTTTTCCAAAAAAAAAAAATCTTTTAAGTGAAACATTTTCACTTATTCGTGAATCATTTTTTATTTTTGCGATTTAGCAAAATGCACAATGCTCCATAACCGTTCATGTTATATCTCGACACGGGCAGAGGAGGATGAGGATGCTACAGAATCTTGTTAAATTCGGCTTACCACTCTGCCTAAAAACACTAAAATCAATTGACGAAGCTTTATAATTCAGCACACAAGTACATTTTCATAAAGAGAATTGCGGGCTCCAAATTGTCTCATGTAACACTCAACTGGATGAGAAATATGAATTCTCAGAGTAGTCTTCTTATTAACTTTATCATTGAGCAACTGACAGATCTGTAAAAACTGTATTTGCTTTCAACCTGAGAAAAATATCAAACAAACTCTCGAGGTTTTGGAAATCTGCATAGAGGGTCATTATAACATAGAAAATTCCATGGACCAATCAGTTTGGAGTGAGGATCATGCGGATGTGAAATATGGAGGTCTTAAAAATGCCACTCTGATAAGCTTCATGGTGTTTTAGTAACTAATTAAAAAACTTGCAGTGATGGATTGGGATCTGGAAAAATAACAATTGAGTTCGTAGGACCTTGAAAATTGGCATAAGACTTCATTATGGTATGGATAATTGTAGGGAACAATTAGATTTGAAAAAAGGACTATAAGTATTGAAATATTGTGTTTTCAAAGTGGCTACTTGTGAGGATAACAATATGCAAACTGCAAAATTTGTGCACATCCTTAAAATTTGTTATTAGACAAATTTACCAAATTCAGTTCTGGGAGGCTGAAATTGAATGTATAGACTCATTTATAAGTAGAAAATGAGATTTTATTGAGAACTCAATCATTGGGCACAAGATTTAGGAGATCTTTTTTAAGGTTTTTTTTTTCATCATGTGGGAGTCTAAATTAAATTTAGAACTCCTATATTGGCTATGTCTGGAGATGTATGCCCCCTATGGGCTTAGGGAGAATCCAGAAAATATTTGGGGAAAGCAGACCATGTTTCCTCATAAATTCAAATTACTCCTTCATTATAGAAATCTTGTCCCATCTGTATTTGGCGGCCCCAAGCCACCTAAAAGAAATGCCAACTCTACCCTCTCTCAAAAACTTATTTTTGGTCATGTAACAATATAAGCCTCCTGAAAATATTATTATCGCCTATCTGGTTACTTGTATCATTACGTACATCATCCATCTCATTATGTCCTCCACTAATGCTATTGAAAATCCCCTTCTCTCGAAATAATATTTGCAACTTCCAACATATGTGGAGTCATGTGTACTATATATTGAGGTCCTTCAATAAATTTCCATTGTAATTTTTGTGAAGTGAAAAATTTACATTTATTTTTCAATTGCACTTTATGCTGGAAGGAAAAATTACGTGGCAACCTTAAACTTTTCTCACAACTCCTTTTTCTAATTTTTGAAAGAATTTTATCTTCAACCAGAAACAATGCTGCTAGAAGAATAACACAATTAAGTCATGCAGCCCATTAGCTTCCAGCAGGCAACAAAAAGCTGCCAGCAAAGGAAGGCCCAATATTATTTCTTCCCCTTTTGGGAACGAAGAGACATCAAAAGACGGCGGATGTTTTAATTTTTTTTTCCTTTAACAAAAGTCCACCCGTCGTCCACTTTCTTGGCCATTTCCTGCCTAAAATCGAATCAAGTATCAGGGCACCCAAACTAAGAGTCAATGGATTGTCCCAAGATAGGGCCAGGAGAATCCAAGGAGGCAGCATCGGGAGATGCGACCATTCCAGAAGTAAGAGCAGAAGCGTCACTACCAGCAGAGCCCTGAACAGCTGATTCAGTACAAGGAGACATCCCAGGGAGGGGATCAACTCCCAGGGAAGAGCTAGTAGCAGTCCCAAGAGGCACATTGGTCTCAGCATTCTCCTGAGAGGAAGAAACAAACTGAGAAAAACTTCTGATAGATGAATCCTTCACAACAGGATAATGTTGGGAGGAGGCCCCCTTCCACCAAGAAACATATTTTTTAACCTTTTCCAATCCACACTGGTCCACTAAGTGACCAGTTTTAAAACATCTCCTGCATCTGAAGGGGAGACCTTCATAATCCAAAGATTGGATCCATGACCCTTTAAAATGCTTCAGCATTATCTTTTCCGGAAGACCTTTGGAAGTATCCAATTCAACCAAAATTCTAGCATAAGTTGAGTGAAGAATATTATTTGATTCCTCATCAACCATCACGAAATCTCCAAGAGCCTCACCCAGAGCCTCTAGAAGAGAGTTAACCCAGAAATGAAGTGGGAGGTGGGGAAGCCTCACCCAGGTAGGAACCTTTGAGAAAGACTCAGAAGAGGCATCAAAGTCAGGATGCCAAGACTTCATCATGAGCATGCTCCGGACATCCCAGCTAAAAAAATGATCACATAGAATCAAGTTCCTATCTGTAACCATCTCAAACTTGACAATAAAAAAACCCCTTGCCATAGAAAAAATGTGAACAGTTTCATAAATGACTGGTTCCCAATGGCGAGAGATCCAAGCATTAAGATCAGAAAGACTCAGCCAGAGGCCCTTAAACCTGCATATAAGACCATGTTCCTTGAAAATTAAAGACACGGATTAGAAGGTTAGAGACACGGAATCTCCAGAAGCCACAGACGGCTTAGAAGCAACAGATATTCACTGAGAGGAGACCCCAGAAGCAGGAAGATCCGCTGCAAACACCAGAGGAACAGTCTGGGGGCCAACATCCCCAGCCACCGACGAGGGAACAGAAACCGTAACCCAACCCGGAGAAGGGTGGGGCATGGCAAATGAAGCAGCGGCGGCAGTAATAACAGCAGCATCTGCTGCAAGGGCAGCATCCACAACATCGGCAGCAAAGGCTCCTGCAGCGGCCCCAGGAGAAGCCCGAGCGCCAACTGCAAGGGCAGCTACAGCGGCGACAGGAGAAGCCCAAGTGCCAACAGCACGGGCAGCAACAGCCAAAGCCCTAATCGCTGCTGCGGGGGAAGGCATCATGAACAAGTTTAAACAAGGGTGTGAAATCGTATTTCTCACTGCTCACCATGTTGAACAATGCATAATGACTTAAAAAAATTTATTATTTTATTTTTAATTTTAATATTTAAGTCATATAGATTTAAATAATATAAACCTTTTAATCTTCAGATTCAGATGTTCTAATATTAGTTGGGTCCCTTGTGGACCCAGCTAAAAACCTTTTTGGTTTTCAATCAACTGCTTGTTAAATATCTTCTATAATCTTGAATGCATTCACAGTCCCAAAAACAAAATTTGGTGTCATTGCATTGTGTTCTTTGAGCTCCTATTATACTGACCAAATTGAATTTATTGCTTTTGAAAATGCCTTCAAAATTTAATCACTTCTCATCATATGACTCTGAAACTTGAACCAATGCACTGAGATTCGACCAACGAATCTCATGCAAAAAGTGGTTCTAAGAAATTCATTTAGGGATGAAAGATATTAATTCTCAAAGGTGGCCTCCGAGTATTTTCTGAAATGTTCATTGATAAACATTTTGAAAACTTTATTTGCTTTCGCCCTTGAATACTTAGCAAATCAATTGACGAAGCTTTATAATTCGGCACACAAGTACATTTTCTTACACAGAATTGTGGGCTCCAACTTGTCTCATGTAACACTCAATTGGGTGAGAAATATGAATTCTCAAAGTAGACTTCTGATTAACTTCATGACTAAGCAATTGGCAAATCTGTAAAAATTGTATTTGGTTTTAACCTGAGAAAAATATCAAACGAACTCTCGAGGTTTTGGAAATCTGGATAGAGGGTCATTATAACATAGACAATTCTATGGACCAATCAGTTTGGAGTGAAGATCACGTGGACATGAAATATGGAGGTATAAAAAATGTCACTTTGATAGGCTTCATGGTGTTTTAGTAACTAGTTAAATAAATTGTAAATGGATTGGGATATATAATAATCTAAGTTGTCGATTTGGGTTTGGGGACGGATTGGGGCTCGCGAATCCGGCTCGTGGATTCGTGAAAAAAAAAATTGCCGTTTGGGTTCGTAAGGATTCGTGAGTATATATATATGCATTATATATAAAAATAATAAGAGAAATATACATAATTCTAAAACATTATACATTTTAAAACATATATATCATTTCATAGTATGAATCTGTATACAGTATACTTGATCATTGATCTATGTTCAAATGCAAGTTCAAAATATAGTTCATAACTTCATTAAAATTTGAAACATGATTCAATGTTCATCAATCATGAAAATTTCTATGAAGCACTTGAAATATGTAATGATAGCATATCACCGATTTGCTTTCTATTGCTGTTAGATATATTTCTGGGGAGTGTGGCTGGGAGCTCTCAGTTCCGGTTAAATAATTTGGCTTGCTGTTTTTTAATGCGTGATCTCAGTATTTCCATGCTACGCCGAATT
>MU228479.1:1501700-1521490 GCA_018584345.1 Thuja plicata
TAGTAGTGAAATCTGTCAGCCTATATGTTGAACAGAGATTTGAAGTATTAAGCCTTTGATGTATGAGGTGGAGTTACTGTTTTATCTTTCCATCAAAAGTCTGAGTTCATTCTTGGTGTATCACCCCATTTTCCCTTTCATTTTTTTAATCCTTTTTCCCTTTTCCCCATCAAAGTTTCAAATCAGGAGGTGATATCCATATTTTATAGGAACCGGCCTAGAATCCGAAGATTCCTCTTCACTCATAGTCTACCCATAGCTAGGAGAGGTTTCCATTGTGAGGATGGAATTGTCGTGTAGCCCTAATGCCTGAGTTAGGGTGACAATTCTAAGCCTGAACAATTACATTGATTCCAAGAGCATGAAATAGAAAAAATAGAGGAAAGTGGTCATAGGTAGAATTTTGAGAGAATGTAATATAGTACTATTACATACATTAAACCATAGGAAATCATTAATCACTATCAAGAACTATAGATTATGAATGAAGAACTACTTGGGATTTATAATTTTTTCTAACGATTTAAATTTCGTATGGATTCAATAGTTTTCATAGAAAATTTATTGGAAAGTTTAGTTGAATATGCATTCATATAAATTTGACTCACTTAGGCATTATTTTAGGATTCAAGCCTTTTATGCCCTGATCATGTTTGATTACTCTTGAGCCATACTAAATTCAACAACTTTATCTACCTCTAGATAGTTGGTCCTCGACCTATCATTGATTAGTTGGTCAATGAAGTTTTTGGGTGTCATTGACCTATTGAAAGGGCCCAATTTCAAACCCTCCAATGGGAAGATTGTGTATGTGGGAAATCCTCCTCCATGTCAGCTTGCTTCAAAAAAATAATATGTTTCATAAGGAGAGGTATAAAAGAATGCCTTAACCCCTCATTTGAGATAATCTCATTACCAAGTTATCAATTACATATTGCACACATCCAATCATTCACTAAGAAATAAATCAAGTGTTATCAAAGCATTTAAGGAGAAGTAATGTTCAAACCTCAATAATTCAAGATGACATCCATGATCAACCTATTATAAAGTCAACTCAACATGTCTATGCTAACTTCTTCGTGAATACATCAACCCAATGAAGGTTTTTGAAGGCATAACATCTCATTTCTAGCATTCAATTTTAGATCTAGTCTCTTACCCTTTAAGGATCACTTTTAAAATTCCAAAATTGAGGTTTGGCCTAGGAAAACCCCTATCAACCCAAAAATTCTCTCCTTTGTATGTGCAGGTTATATGTTTTGAAGATACAAATTTAGAATAAGACAAATTAGAAGCAGGATGCATCATTGTTTGACATTTATTTTTGAAATTTTTGAGGAATATTCTGAATGACATCCTACTCTCAAAAATATAACTTTTGTTTGCATCTAACAACACAAGTAAAGGGAACTCTAGAGCATCATTGACCAACATTTTCAAGCATGAATTCTAGACACAAGTTCCTCTCCTCATCTTCTTTCAAATATATATCACATGTCAACATATATAATCTAAGTCCTTTTTTGTATGCTAATTACTAATGAGTTCAAACCTTTGGCCCTAGCTCTAGAATCCAACTCACACATTTTGTATATACATTCTTAGCTCATTGAAGGATGGTTGAATCCACCTTGCACACAATCCTTTTAGATCAAATTTGAGATGAAATAGAAAAAATGGAGGAAAGTAGTCATAGGTAGAATTTTGAGAGAATGTAATATAGTACTATTACATACACTAAACCATCGGAAATCATTGATCACTATCAAGAAGTATAGATTTGTGAATGAAAAACCACTTGGGATTTATCACTTTATCTAACAATTTAAATTTCCTATGGATTCAATAGTTTTCATAGAAAATTTATTGGAAAGTTTAGTTGAATATGCATGCATATAAATTTGACACTAAAAGGAGATATGAGAGGAGATAAAAGAGAGTTTAAGTGGATTATATGTAGAGTCATAAATTATATCCCTATATAATTTCATACACACTTCGGCATCATTTTAGGATTCAATCCTTTTATGCCCTGGTCATGTTTGATTATTCTTGCACCATACTAAATTCTACAACTTTATCTACCTCTAGACAGTTGGTCCTCGACTTATCATTAATTGGTTGGTCAATAAATTTTTTGGGTGTCATTAATGTATTGAAAGGGCCCAATTTTAGACCCTCCAATGGTCAGATTGTGTATGTGGGAAATCCTCCTCCATGTTGGCTTTCTTCAAAAAAATTGAATATATATCATAAGGAGAGGTATCAAAGAATGCCTTTTTGGAAGTCTAATATGGGAAATCAGTAACTAAGAGGGGGGGGGGGGGGGGAANGGGGGGGGGGGGGGGGTGAATCAGATCTATAAAAATTCTAAAAATTCTTAACTATGTAATTCAACCATGCATTCATAAACATAAACTGAAATGTTGTAAAGATCTAACATCTAATCATGAATACATAACACAAAGATTTTGGTAACCCATAAACCCTTGAAGGTAAAACTTGGGTGGGGATGACACCCACAAATATTCACTACTATAGTAATAAAGTGTTCCTGTTAGGGCTACAAAGTTTGATCACTTCTGATGATCTACCCTGTGAGGGGTCTACCCTGTTAAGAGCTTTTAGACTTATACAATCTACCTTGTTAAAGGATTTTAAACTTGCAACAAAGTAAGCACTTGGTTAAGAGATTTACAAAGGCCTATTAGGACCACTCTGTTAAAATATTTACCCTGATTCACTTGCTATAATGTATCAGTACCCAATCCTTTGGTCTGCACTACAAATGCTGATAACGGATCTCCTCTTTCCAACTCTTAACTGATCTCTCAATCTGATTCATCTTTGTTCTTCTCTTCACTGCTCTGCTTGGTCACTCTGTCTGGTCAATGCTTCAGATATGCATATACTTTTGATATCTTCTCTTCACATCTGCATCCAAATATACATCCTTACACACACCTCTCTCACTGATTAGGATTTGAAGCATTCTATAAATATATCATCCAGATCAAGATCAACGATCTAGATCTATCATCTTTTTCTTCTTAGGTATCCCTAATTTTGATTCGTTGCATGGCTTGCATAGGGATCCATGATCATAAAAATAGAGCATAATTAATGCATTAAATCTTTGTATATGATCATTAAATGCTCCATAGAAGTCGGCCAAAATAGTTTACCTTGGTGTTTGTGCCATTCCAAACACATACAAAATCTTTTTTACTCAGCAAAACAAAATATTGGTGCTCGGTCAATACTGTGTCGCTCGGCATAGTTGTATGTTGTCGCTCAAAACTAACTCTTCTATGCAACTCAGAAATCAATCTGCTTAGCATCCATTGAGTACTCGGAGATCTCTGACTTGCTCGGCAGTAACTACTGCTTGGTCTCAGCCTTAGTGAGATGGCTCAGTCGTAGTGATGACTGACCAACCTACCCTAGATATGAATAAGTGTGGGAGACTAATAGACAACAAAAATTAGAGATCAACAATCTCCTCCTTTTTCATTAGTGGAAAAAACACTTTGTCATGTCTTTTCAATCCTTAAAAAAAAAATAGTACTCAAAAGAATTCAAAATTCAGAACTCCCCCTAGGATTCTAACTCGGTCTTTTTCCATAAAGACTTCACTATATATATAACATATGTATATACATACTTACATTTCCCCTGTGGTATCTATGACATTTCCCCCTTGTTTTTTTCACTCTGGTGATCTTTCTTTGCTGGGATTGTTGGGGTCAAACCATACATATTCAAAAATGGTTTATGGATCTATAATATCATAGCTAAAGAATTATCCCAATTTTTCCTTACAGACTCCAAAACTTGAAATTTGATTTCTAGCTCGACAGCTAGATCAATCAGACTCTCGGAAATGTTCATAGGTGGATCTTTATGTGATAGTTCCTTTGCCACTTTCACTTCTTTTTGCATAACCTCTAAGTGAGGTATCAACATTATCTGAATTGAAATCAATTTCGCCCTTATTCTTCCATCATTAGCCATAAGCTTGGCTAATCTCCCTTAGGCATGTGTCAACCTACTATAAATGAAAGAGCTGGAACTTGCATCGATGCTCAATGACTGTCTTGATGACCTCAAATCTAACTATAGTTTCTCTATAAGCTGTTTATTCTCCTTTGTAAAGAATTTAGTATCACATAGTTGCTTGTACAAAGAGAGAACATTCTCTATCACTTCTTCTAAATTGTTGACCAGATAAGAAAGTGCAACCTGCTTCTCGGTAAGCTTTGCTACGATTTTCTCAAGTACCGTTGTCTCAAATGTTCTTTCTGATCTTTGCAAGGGTTTCTCATTTGCATCTATGTCATATGTGTTCACCTTCTCAACAGTATGAACTAGTTGTTCCAAGATAGGTTCCTTCTCATTGAGGTCTTGAAATTTGAATGAATCAACAAAGATTTCTTTAATCTCATGTAATACGTGCTTCTGTTGATGTTCTCATTTCAATTCTTCTTGCTTCCTCTTCCTGTTCAATAAGGCATGCAAGATTAGCATTTGTTCAAAAGATAAGTTATTAGTATCCCATTTTGGAATGACTATAACTTCATCAAGTGTAACTTTTGAGCTCTTATGCTTCTTCTTCTTATGTGATTTCTTCTTGCTTGGATTTGGTGAGTTGCTACTCGGTTTATATTCATCTTTCAAAATATTAGTGTCACCACTAAATGATACTAGCTCCTTCTGAGTATTGAGTATCTTCTTGGCAAATGTATCATCTTTCTTAACTTCAGTAGATACTAGAGGATCAACATTAGGTAGCTCTACCAATGCTTGTATTTCCTCTTCCTCCTTAGGTTCTTGTTTCTCCTCTGTCTCAAAAGTCTTGGTCACCTCGGTGACTTCTTCAAGTGATTTGGAGGTGTCTAGTGCAAACTTATTTGCTTGTTCTTCTTTTCTTTTATCTCCCTATGTATTGTCTTCAAGGTTTGCCTCAGTAGGTGAATATGGAATTAAGAGTGCCTCATTTCCCTGTTCCTTGGCATTCAAACCTTGTGTTATCTCATTAGTGGTTAAATCTTTAATCAGTTCTTCCTCAACCTTATATTTCTCCTCATCATTAACATCTTTCTTCAATTCTTCTTCAGTAATGTCAATCATTTTAGCTCCAATATCATCATGTGTCATATCCTCGGTATTATTTGGTTCATTGATGTCTTCTTTATTTTCAAGCTCAATTTGCTTAGATGTGCCCTCATCTTTCTTTTTTCAACTATTAATCCAAAGATAACCTTCCATATCCTTTGGGTTTGTTGCACAACACCTTCTACATAATTCTTTAGTATGGAATAGGCTCTCAACTTAGGAATGAACCTATTCCTATTTTGATCCATAAATTTTTCTGTTTGCTTCTTTGTTAACTTTGGCATAATTTGAGCTAATGCTCCTTCTCTTATTTGCCTCTTTATCATCATGGCATGATACCATCTCTCATCAATTTAATTTGATAGCTTATCAAGGACAAAATTCCCAATCTCCAAAGGTGTCATCTTATATGAAATGAACATATCCATCATAGCCTCTTCTATTTAAGCATTGTCAATTTTTCTTAACTTCTCATACTTAATAAACTTAAATCCTGACAAACCTTCTGAATTTCGGATGTTATGATAGATTTCATCAACATTGGTAGTGTGTTTGTGTTTTGCAACTTTGAACTTGTTGATATCCCCAGTTTCTGTTAACTCTTCATCTTCTTCATCTTTACCCATAACATATCTTCTTCTTAGTTTTCTCTTTGGCTGACTCGGCTCAGATTCTGTTTGTACTTGTTTTATTTTCCCTGTGCTTACTGCTTCAACATCCTTTACCAATTTATTCTTTGGTGGATCTACAGATATAGTAACTGTTGATTCCCTAGTTCTCGATCAAGATGTTATAGGAGGAGTAGATTTTTGTTGTGAAATCCTCTTCTTGGCTGGCTTAGCAACCACCACTTTCTTGCCCTTAGGCTCCACTTCCATATCATCACCACTTTCCTCAGAATCACTAGATTGGTCCTCTCCTTGACCTATTGTGATTTGTACCAGTGCATCATCTTCTTCTTCTTCTCCTAGTATCTTCTCAAGTTTCTTTACAATTTTCTTTCTCTTCCTCTCTACTGTTGCAGCCTTCAAATTTGAAGTTATCTTAGATTTAGCTTCATCATAGGTACCAAATCTCTTGGCATTCCTACCAATGTTCCCTGCAAGTAGAGATGTGATAGCTACAGATGTTTCATCTATGTTTACTTGATAGGGAAATGGCCTTAGCCATGCTAGCCTTAGTACTACAACTTGTACGTAGGTGTTATCAGTATCAACTAGAAAGCAGACGTCATTATAATGTTTCTCCACTAGTGATACTGGGATTCTACTCCTTAGTCTCATATTTTTATTAAACTCCACAAAGTAATTGCCCATAACAGTATCAAATTTTTTCCTAATTGTTAAATGAACTCATTTATCTGAACTGTTATCGGTCGGTCCTGACTTCATACAATATCTCCTAGAGTAGGAAAATTATTATGTACATAGAAGAATATGCAAACAAGTAAGGAATTGAACTTACACATAGAGTTATTTGCCTTCCTTATAGCTGATAGGTTCGCAGCAAGTTGAGTCATTTGCAACTCGGCAAGATCATAAGTATGATCCTTCTCCACTACTTTCCATGTCTGATCGACTGCAACACATGGACTACTATCTGCTCTACTTGATTGATAGAATTTATGTGCTATAACTCTGACTCCAAAATCAATTTCTAGATCAGTGATCATATAAATTGTCATCCCTCACTTATTCCACTCATCCAAAGTGAAATTTTCAATATCTTCATTTTTCTGACAACGAATTGTGTGCTTCCCTTGCACGATGGGATAACATGTAACTCATTGAATAATCTCTTTTGTAATCTTTACTGGTCCATTTTCCAGCCATAAACACATGTCATGTATTCTGTTCAACACAATCCTGATCCATTCGACCTTAAAGTCTCGGGGAATTATAGGGCATAGAGTAACCCTTTCTCGGCAATATGTTGATGATCAGCCTTTAGAACTCCGTTTACACATAGTTTGTCATACGCTTCCCTCAATTTGAATTCTCTAGCCAACTTCTCCAATATTACACATGTAACAAGCTCGTACATCATGGATTATAAGTACCTTTGGTGGAATTGATGATAGGGCTCCTGTAAGATCTCCTTTGATTGTAGTTTGAGGAACAGCTCAAAAGTTTAGTGGTGCACATGCGTCCCTCCTCACCAACTGAATATTCATCAATGCCTTGTCTTGTTTTAATCCAACAGATGAACTGGCTATGATTGCTGCAAGTTAGGGTTTGCGAAACAGGTTTTGTGTAGCTCAACAACAACTGGTCTTCAAACTTCTCAATACTAGTCGACGATGCATAGGTGGAATCTTTTCAAACTCAGCTCAAATCGCTCTCGAATCGCCTTAGACTGCTCTGCAAACTCTAAATTTCTATGTGAAATGAAGAATGAGTGCCTGAATTGATTATATACCCTCAAATGGTCAGATTAGGGCTTCATTAAATGCTTCATGCAGTGGTAGGTGGAGAATAGTTGTTCTCAGTGTATGATTAAGTTGCTTGATTATCACACGCCACTTGGTCAAAACAGTGACTCGATCACTGCTGATGCTCGATTGACTAACACTCGGTCCACATATCAGCTCGGTCAGTATTGCATCTTGGCATATGCTGATATTGATGACTGGTATCAAATATTCATTACAATTCTTTTTCTCAGTTCTTGTCTCAGATCTGTCCTAATGCATCTTAACTTATGCAGATATGGACTTTAATACATGTTATCTTAGGAACTGGTGTAAAATATGGAATTTGAGAAAAATTTCCTTACATACCTTTCTGCTTAATTTGAAGTAGTGTTATCACCTGATCCATTGGATTGGGTGATCTTGGCTTCACTGGATCCACTACTGCTTGCTTCTTCTTTCTTTCTCCATGTCAGATTTATCTTATTCCTTATATGTTCAACAATAGGTATCGGGGCTCTAGTCTTGCAATCTCTCTTGGTATGACTGATCTTGTGACAACTATAGTAGACCATACTTCCATTCATCCAGCTTTTGGATCTACCTCTGAAGTGTGTACTTATACAATTCTTTGCAAGATGACCATATTCATTGCAATGGTGACAAATGTGCCTTGTATTGTAATCCTAATTGAATGTGTTACCTTTCCTCAGTGCATTGCTTTATTTATTGGATGTCCATTTGGATTTTGCACTGGATCTGCAATCTTGAGTTCTATGACCAAATTTCTGACAATTGTAGAAATTTCCTTGGAATCTAGGTGAAGTAGATGTATTGCTAGTCTTTGACATGCATTCATGTGCCTGATGTCCATGCTTCTTACAGTTAAAACAATATTTGTTGAATTTAGGATTAGGATTTGACTTACTATTCTTGCTTCGACATATGTTTGTTGTGTGACCTAGTTTCCCACAATGATAACATGTAGGTTTTCTATTTTTTGGCTTTGCATTCCTCGGTTCTCCACTCTTTGATGATTCTCCTTCTTTAGTGGAAGACTAGTGCTCGGTATGTCCAAGTCCAGATGTGTCACTATTTCTTCTTGGTGATCTCATAAGTTCCTCAAAGTATCTCAATGCTTCATTCGGTTTGTTTATCCTCTCAATGAGTTCTCTCTCAGATCTCAACTCATTTTTCAGTTGATTGTTCTCAGATCTCAGATAAGTGTTTTCATTTTCTTTTCTGTTGATCTCTTGATTTGCAAATAAAAGTTGGTTGGCCATGTCCAGCTTATTTCTTGTGAGCTTCTGCACATCACTAGTCCTTTCATCAAGTCTGGTAGCCATTTGTCTCTTGTCTTCTTCTGCCATTGTCTTATCTTCCTGAGCTTTCTTCTTCTGATCAATCACCTCACATAGTGTTATTGATTGAGTTTCTTGTTCTATCTTTAGAATTTTGACTTGTTCTTTTAGTGTGTTATTCTTCTCCAATAGATCTGCAATCACTGCATTTCTTTTTTTTGAATCACCATTTCCAAATAGACCTTCACTGTCTTCTCCCTTATAATGAGTATCTTTCATCTGAGTTGCCAATTCCTTCCTAGCTTTCAAGGATTTTTTAAATTCTTCTCTAGTTGTCTCAAGTTGTTGCAGTGTCAGCTGAATATCAATCTTCTGATTCTCAATGACCTTTCCCAACTTATAAGCCTCCATTTCCATGATCTTAACTCTCAAGTGGTTAGACTTCTTTTAAGAGAAAAAATCTCTAATACCAATTGTTAGAAGTCTAATATGGGAAATCAGTAACTAAGAGGGGGGGTGACTCAGATCTATAAAAATTCTACAAATTCTTAACTAATTGATTCAACCATGCATTCATAAACATAAACTGAAATGTTGTAAAGATCTAACATCTAATCATGAATACATAACATAAAGATTTTGGTAACCCAAAAACCCTTGAAGGTAAAACGGGGGTGGGGATGACACCCATAAATCTTCACTGCTGCAGTAATAAAGTGTTCCTACTAGGGATACAAAGTTTGATCACTTCTGATGATCTAACCTGTGAGGGGTCTGCCATGTTAAGAGATTTTAGACTTATACAACCTACCTTGTTAAAGGATTTAAAGTTACAAAAAAGTAATCACTCGGTTAAGAGATTTGCAAAGTCCTGTTAGGACCACTCCGTTAATAGATTTACCCTGATTCACTTGCTAGAATGTATCAGTACCTGATCTTTCGATCTGCACTACAAATTCTAATAACAGATCTCCTCTTTCCAACTCTTAACTAATCTCTCAATCTGATTTATCTATGTTCTTCTCTTCACTTCTCTACTCGATCACTCTGTCTATTCAATGCTTCAGATATGCATATACTTCTAATCTCTTCTCTTCACATCTGCATCCAAACATACATGCTTACACACACCTCTCTCAATGATTAGGTTTTGAAGCATCCCATAAATAGATCATCTAGATCAAGATCAATGATCTAGATCTATGATCTATGATCTTTTTCCGTTTAGGCATCTCTAATTTTGATTGGTTGCATGGCTTGCATAGGGATCCATGATCATATAAATAGTGCGTAATTAATGCATTAAATATCTATATATGATCATTAAATGCTCCATAGAAGTTGGCCAAAATAGTTTACCTTGGTGTTTGTGTCATTCCAAACACATATACAAAATTTGTTTTACTCGGCAAAACAAAATACTTGTGTTCGGTAAATGATGTGTCGCTAGACATAGTTGTATGCTTTTGCACGACACTAACTCTTCTATACAACTCAGCAATCAATCTGCTTGGATCCATTGAGTACTCAGTGACCTCTGACTTGCTCGACAGTAACTACTGCTCGGTCTCAGCCTTAGTGAGATGGCTCGATCGTAGTGATGAACGACCAACTTGCCTTGAATATGACTAAGTGTGGGACGCTAATAGACAACAAAACTTAGAGATCAACATGCCTTACCCCCTCATTTGAGATAATCTCATTATCAAGTTATCAATTACATATTACACACATCCTGTCATTCATTAAGCAAGAAATCAAGTGTTATCAAATCATTTAAGGAGAAGTAAAGTTTAGACCTCAATAATTCAAGATGGCATCCATGACCAATCTATTATGAAGTCAACTCTACATGTCTATGATAACTTCTTCATGAATACATCAACCCAAGGAAGGTTTTTGAAGGTATAAAATCACATTTATAGCATTCAATTTTAGATCTATCATCTTACCCTTTAAGGAACACTTTTAATTCAATTGAAGGCTAATTCCAAAAGTGAGGTTTGGCCTATGAAAACCCCTATCAACCCAACAATCTCTCTCCTTTGTATGTGTCAGTTATAGGTTTTGAAAAAACAAATATAGAATAAGATAAATTAGAAGGAGGATGCATCATTTTTTGACATTTATTTTTGAAATTTTTGAGGAATATTCTTAGCGACATCCTACTCTCAAAAATATAAATTTTGTCTGCATCTGACATCACAAGTAAAGGGAACTCTAGAGCATCATTGACCAATGTTTTCAAGCTTGAATTCTAGACACAAGTTCCTCTCCTCATCTTCTTTCCAAATATGTATCACATGTCAATATATATGATCTAATTCATTTTTTGTATGCTAATTACTAATGATTTCAAACCTTTGGCCCTAGATCTAGAATCCAACTCACACATTTTGTATAGACATTCTCAACTCAATGAAGGACAGTTGAATCCACCTTGCACACAATCATTTTTAATCAAATTTGAGGTTTATCCAAGAGGATTCAACCTCCTTCCTAATGTAATCAAGAAGAAGGAAATAGGCCTACTTCCTATTTTTCATGCATAAGCTAGTGAACACCCATTTCCTTTTGCACCAACATTACATTATGTTCAACCCAAAACATCTTACATCTTGCATACTTTTTACTTTCATGCTTAGATCTAATTTATATGTAGGTATTTAATTCAAGTTTGCAATCATATTCCATTTATGCTATGGTAATTAATAAATCATATTATTGGTAAATTATATTATTCAATCATTTCTTTTATCTTTGTGCGTGAGTTTCATGACCCTTAGTCTTATATCTAATATCCTTGTGAGAAGAATCTATAGACTTACGAAAGCCCAAATTTTAAGTACCAAGGGTATAGAGCCCAAGATGACTATCATATTGCATGGGAATTCAGGTGAATCCTCTATGCCTACACACAATGTTCTAAACATTCTAGAGAACCATTATTCTCACACTTTTCATGATGAGGATGACTCCTTAACTTTAGTATCTACCGAGTGATTAGGAAATATTTCTCATGACTTGGATAAGCCTCAATGATGGATAGGTCAACAATACTAGAATAGTGAGGTGATCCATTGATTGAAGGATTGAGAGAAATAATTCAAATCGATGTAAATGGTTTGGAAGTGACACATGCTATTTCCCATATTATGGACTCTAATGTTATTCCCATGAAATGTTATGTTGATATTCTTAATTTCTCTAATCCTAAAAAATCAAGTTGAGCGTTCCATTCCTATGCCTACATCATTACATAATGTTTCTATATATACATCTCAAACGATGGCTACATATACACAAAATGTTAATCTCATAAATATTAGCCTTAGAGGAGTTCCTATCAATCAACACTCCTACATACCCTTATTCCCTCAGCTTTCCATTTGTGTCCCAACCATCTCTTTTTGCGACTTACCATAATGCTCCAATTTCCTACTCTAATGCTCCACCAACCTATCACAATGTTCCACCTTCATCACAATCCAACATTTGCAATAACAAATCATCCACTGAACTCACTATCAATGATTTAGCTCAACGTGTTTCATCCTTACAAAAATAATTGACTTCCCTACTGATGTAGGAGCATCTTGGATTCTCGGCAATCCTGTATCAACCAAAAATATTTTTTTTTGGGTTTGGTAGCTTATTGGAGAATGCTCGATAAAGTGCTCGGTAACTACTTTTCTTGGTCGGTTGAAGGTTTGGTGTTTCACCATTCGAGCTCGGTTACTTGTTTTGGATGGATTCACCAATGGGGTCTCGATGGTTGTTCTTGGCTACTCAGTGGTTTTCACCAACTGGTCTCTGCACTCGGTAGTCTTCTCACCAAGTTGGTTTTCAGACGTTGGAGCTTCTGGACGACTTTTGCATTTAATTTCCATAGCATAATTGATGTTGGGGTCTCTTATTGGGATGCATGTGGAACTAAATTTGGGTCTTTGTTGGTTCCTATGTTGGATCTTTAGGATCGTCGATGCCGACCTCTTTGTGGTCTCTTGTATATATTTGGTTTTTGTTCTTAGTTTTTGGTAGTAGTTCAGAGGTAGAAGAGGATAGGAGATTTGGACCGCAGGTCTGTGACCTCACATGTATGAAGATTATTTTGTAATGATTTGAATGTATATGGCTAAAATTGGGAAGGCCTTACAGCCTGGCATGTATGATGTTTGATGAAATAATAAGAATATTTTTCTTTCTTTCTCTCCCTTTATGTGTTTTTGCTTCTGAGTTGTTCTACAAGTTGGTTTGGATAGCTGGGAGTGCCTTGGGCCCTGGTTTTCCATAGCCTCCTTGTGTCAAGTGGTATCACAGCGAAGGTGAGATCTGAGGTTCCTTCTTGTGAACCCTAGTGATATTTGTTGTAGGGTAGCAGATTGTGATATGACCTATAATTGCAGAGGGTTTCAAGATGGTTTGTGGAAGAGGAAATATAGATCTAGGTCTAGCTAATATGCTAAGATAGATTGCTGCAAGATTGGAAGCTGTTGAGACAGCCTAGCACAGAGGAAGACATCTTGAAGATTTTAGTAATGATGAAGTTGAAGAAGTGCAAGGAGAAGCTGAACCTACACCTGTGATGGGTCACGAAGAAGAGAGATTCATGCGAGCTTTGACAAGTTTGAAGTCCACACCTCAGTTTAATCCTCCTGAGTATAGTGGAAAGTTGGATTCTGATGAGTTGATAGACTGTAAAATCAAAATGGAGAAATACTTTGAGTATGAGAATGTATCAAAGGAGAACAAGGTAAATATTTCAAGTACAAATTTGAAAGGTCATGCATCCTTGTGGTGGGAGCATCTACAATTGGATCAAAAGAAGAAGAGTAAAGACAAGATCAAGGTATGTGATAACATGATAAACAAATTGAAAGGCAAGTTTCTACCTTGTCATTACCAGATTAACATAGTTAGGAGAATGCAAAGTTTGAAGCAGAAAGATAGCTCGGTAAAATATTACACCGAGGACTTTTACCAATTGGACATCAGATCTAGACATGTTGAAGATGAGATTGAAAGAATAGCAAGATATTTGAACGGATTAAGTTCTATACAGGATGAGATCAATTTGGTAAAGATGGAGATTATTGAAGAGGCATATCAATTTTCCCTAAAAGCTGAGGATAAATTGAACAAAAGATATGAACAAAGACAAAGAGGAAGAGGAGGTAGATTCCCTAGAGGAAGAGGTAGATCTTATGGTGAAAAAAGTAGATATGATCAAGACAAGACAAATCAAGATAAAGGAAAGACCAGGTGGAAAGGTGGAATTTCATTCTAAGGAAGAGGAAACTACTCTCGATGTGGATATAACAAAAGAGGGTTCCAAGGAACTTGTTACAATTGTGGCGAAGAAGGACATAGATATTTTGAATGTACACATGCAAGCAAGAAAATCGGAAGTACCTGAAATGCTTTGGTGCAAGAAGAGTCATCGAATGAACCTGAGAAGGAAGGAAAACTAATGGTCAGAAGAATATTATGGAGCAAAAAGCAAGATCCTGCCAGGAAAAGTTTGTTCAAGACTAGATGCAGAGTTGAAGACAAAGTGTGGAAGGTAATTGTTGATAGTGGGAGCTCAGAGAATCTGGCATCGAAGGAAATGGTCACAAAGTTTCAATTGGAAAGAAGGAAGCACCTGAAGCGCTATCAAATTTCATGGATCAAGGATGAGCATACACTAATGGTGAGAGAACAATGTTTTGTGAATCTGAAAATTGGAAAGTATTATGATAAGGTGTTGTGTGATATTATGCCTATGGATTGTTGTCATATTTTGTTGGGTAGACCTTGGAAATATGATAGACATGCTATAAATGATGGAAGAGTGAACACGTATACTATTTGGGGTGATGGTAAGAAGAAAATATTGTTACCTTTGGTTGAAGAATCTGTTGGTGAAATATGTACATGTGTGAAAGTTTGTTTGATGGAAGGTAGACAGTTTGTGAAGGATTTGAAAAGGAATGATATTTGTTATGCTTTGATTCATAACAAACCAAGTAAGAACACATAAGATAAAGTTCTTGAAGAAGTTGAGAAATTTATCACCGAGTACAAGGAGATCATTTTAGACAATGTACCTGATGGTTTTCCACCAATGAGAGATATTAGTCATTGTATGGATCTGATTCTTGGAGCTAGTTTTCCAAACAAGGCACCGCACCGATTGACACTGACTTAGAATGAGGAACTTAACCGACAAGTTCATGAGCTGTTGAACAAGGGTTTGATCAGAGAAAGTTTGAGTCCATGTGCAGTACCAGCAATGTTAGCACCTAAGAAGAATGGAAAATGGAAAATGTGCACTGATTCAAGAGAATTAACAAGATAACAGTTAAGTATAGATTTACTATACCAAAGATGAATGATATAATGGATTGTTTGAGTGGAGCAAAATATTTTACCAAAATTTATTTTAAGAGTGGATATCATCAGATCATAATCGGAGAAGGTGATGAGTGGAAGACTTCTTTCAAGAGAAAAGAAGGTTTGTATAAGTGGTTGGTTATGCCCTTTGGTTTAACTAATGCACCAAGTACATTTATGAGGCTAATGAATGAAGTTTTGAAGAAATTCTTGAATAAGTGTGTGGTTCTATACTTGGATAATATTTTGATATTCAGTAAGTCTAGAGAAGAAAATTTGATCCATATAAGACAAGTGTTACAGAGATTGAAAGAAGAAAATTTGCTGATAAATTTGAAAAAATTGTTCCTTCATGAAAGAAGAACTTGTGTACTTAGGTTTTGTGATTTTAGCTGATGGTTTGAAGATGGACCCTGAGAAGGTTGAAGCTATACTTAGTTGGCCTACACCTAAGAATGTCAGTGAGGTAAGATCATTTCATGGATTGGAAAGTTTTTATGAGAAGTTTATCAGAAATTTCAGTTCTATTTGTAATGTTATGACTGAGACAATAAACGGAGACAAAAGAGAATTCAAATGGGAACATGGAGCTGATAAGAGTTTGGAGACTTTGAAAAAAAAAGTTGTTGAATTACCTAATTATCCTTACCTGATTTCAATAAGGTATTTCAAGTTGAATGTGATGCAAGTGATAGTGCAATGAGAGCTATGTTGAATCAAGAAGGTAAAACCTGTTGCTTTCTTTAGTGAAAAGTTGAATGATGCTAAAAGGAAATATTTTGTCTATGATCAAGAATTTTATGCTATTCTTCAAGCTCTAAAGAAATGGAGACATTATTTAATGCCGAGTGAATTTGTGTTGTATACTGATCATAAGGCTTTATAGTATTTGGGTAGTCAGAATAAGTTGTATCAGAAACATATGAAATGGGTAGACTATTTGCAGAATTTCACATTTGTGATCAAGCATAAGAGTGGAGTTTCTAAACAAGTTGTTGATGCATTGAGTAGAAGAAGATCTTTGTTGACTGAAATGAGATTTGAGGTTCTTGGTTTTGATGATATGAAGAAATTGTATCAAAATTACCCTTATTTTTCTAAGCAGTGGAGAATGTGCAGAGCACCTATTCCAAATCAACCAAGTATGAAGAATATTTCATTCAAGAAGATATGTTGTTAAAAGGTATTCAGTTGTGCATACCGAGAGGATCAATGAGAATCAATTTGACCAAGGAAAAACATAGTAGTGGTTTGGCTGGACATTTTGGTATTGATAAAACATTGAGTTTGCTTAAGGAAAGGTATTTTTGGCCTCAGTTGTATAAGGATGTTCAGAAATTGGTGAAACATTGTGGAGTTTGTCAAGTTGCAAAAGGAGTAAGTTAGAATACTAGATTGTATACACCGAATTCTGTTCCTGAGAAATCTTGGAGTGATATCAGTATAGATTTTTTCTTGGCTTACCAAGGACAGTAAGAGGTAATGATTCCATATTTGTTGTTGTGGATATATTTTTGAGATGACACATTTCATACTATGTAGAAAAACATCAGATGTAATACATATAGAAGATCTTTCTTTAAGGAGATTGTCAAATTGCATGGATTTCTGAAGAGTATCATCTCTGACCGAGACAGTAAGTTTGTTAGCTATTTATCAAAAAAAACTTTGGAAGAAGTTGGACACCGAGTTGAAGTATAGTTCTACATTTCATACACAAACTGATAGACAAACAGATGTTGTAAAATGAATTTTGGGTAACTTGTTGAGATGCTTAGTTGGAGACACACCGAGTAATTGGGATATGATATTGGCACAAGAAGAGTTTGCATATAATAGTTCAGTAAATAGAAGTACTGGAAAGACACCTTTTGAGATTGTTCATGGCACACAACCGAGAGGTATATCAGACTTGAGAGATATTGCTGGAGAAGAAAAGAGAAGTGATGAAGGTGAAAATTTTGATGAGTTTATGAAGACATTGCATGAGGAAGTGAAACATAAGTTGGAGTAGAGTAATGATAAATACAAAGATAGTGCAGATAGATCAAGAAGACACAAGACTTTTTAATTTGGTGATGCATTTATGGTTCATTTGAAGAAAGGAATATTTCCTATTGGAATATATGGTAAATTGAAGATGAATAAATTTGGTCCTTGCAAGATATTGAGAAGATTTGACAGTAGAAATGCTTATGAAGTAGAATTACCCGATGACATGGATATATCACCTATATTCAATATTTCATATTTGTATGAGTATCATGAACCTGATGAAGAAGTGACAGTACCGAGTCATTATCCTAAGAAACAGATAGAGGAAGTTGTGCAGATTTTGAAACAGAGAGTTGTTATAAGCACAAGAGGAAAGGATTACATGGAATATCTAGTAAAGTGGAAGAACAAACCGATTGGGGACTCATCTTGGACTTCTCAATCTGAGTTGGATTTAATTTAGGTTGTACCTAATTCATGATTCAAAGAATCATTTATTTTAATCCCGGGTGTCCGATGTAGGAGCATCGCAATCCTATATCAATCAAAAATATGTTTGTTTTGGTTCGGTAGCTTGTTGGAGACTGCTCGTTAAAGTTCTCGGTAACTACTTTGCTTGGTCGATTGAAGGTTTGTTGTTTCACCATTTGGGCTCAGTTACTTGTTTTGGCTGGCTTCACCAATGGGGTCTTGGTGGTTGTTCTTGGCTACTTGGTGGTTTTCACGGACTGGTCTCTGCGCTTGGTAGTGTTTCTCACCAAGTTGGTTTTTGGATGTTGGATCTTTTGGCCGACTTATGCATTTAATTTTTGTAGCATAATTAATGTTGGGGTATCTCATTGGGATGTGTGTGGACCTAAATTTGGGTCTTTTTTGGTTCCTATGTTGTATCTTTAGGATCTTTGGTGTCGACCTCTTTGTGGTCTCTTGTATATATTTGGTTTATGTTCTTAGTTTTTGGTAGCAGTTTTGAGGTAGAAGAGGATAGGAGATTTGGATCGCAGGTCTATGATCTCACATGTATGAAGATTATTCTATAATGATCTGAATGTATATGGCCGAAATCGGGAAGGCCTTACAGCCCAACATGTATGATGTTTGATGAAATAATAATAATATTTTGATTTCTTTCTCTCCCTTTCTGTGTTGTTGCTTCTGAGTTGTTATGAAAGTTGGTTTGAATAGTTGGGAGTACCTTGGGCCCTGGTTTTCCATACCCTCCTTGCATCACCTAACCTAATATAAGTTCAATGTTCCCATATGCAATTTAGATATCTACATACATGGATATTACCCAATTGAAGTTATGTAATAGAAAAGAAGACTCCCTAGCTCATGTGAAAATATTCCAAACTTTGTTTAGTGATTTCTTGCATGATCATAGAATCATGGCAAAAATATTTTCTCACACTTTTAGGGATAAATATTTGCAGTGATATTTCCCCTTTCCTCCTTATTCTATTAATTCTTTTCAAAAAGTGACTAATGCATTCATATAGCAATTTTAAAATATCATTGATCCTCAAATTACTTTGGTTGATTTGATACATTGTAAACAAGGAGTTAAAGAAAAAGTGAATGGTTTTATTGGTAGATATAAACATTTTCTTTCAAAATTGCTTATCTTGTGCTTGATGGTGATCTTCAAATAAATTTCATTAATAATTTGCAAAATGATATTATCGCATGTGCCTCGTTCGAAGCCCTATGTGATATCCTCACCTATTTTGTGAAGTCTCTAAGAGACAAAATTGCAAAAATGACAAATAAAGAAAATCGATCAAAGCTTTACCGTGAAAAACTTAATAATAAATAATAATCAAATAGTAAAATATAAATAGTTTAAATGATAATATATTAAATGTTATCATTATATAATATTATGTATTATCATTATTATAATATAATATGATATCATATATATATATATGAATATATGTTATATAATCTATAATAATGTAATATAGTAAATAATAATAAATTAAATATTATCATTTATATAATATAAATATAATTTATATTAACAAAAAATTTTTTATATTATATACCCAAAATTTATTAAATGATAATATAAATAACAAACTATTTATTAAATAATATACAAAATAACACTAAATAGAAATAAATATTTAATATCAAATAATTAAGTAAACTCCCAACGTTGAATATATCTTTGCATATCGAATGACATAAAAGTCACAATACTCTCAAATGCTATCAACCTTCATGAAAGGTTGTGACTTCTCGCTCGTGGGGGTATTAAGGGGAGTAGTGAAGGAAAATCGAGGCAACACACTCAACATTTTGTAGAATCCCAATCAATAGTCAAATTATATTTAGCATTGACTAACAACCAAATACATCATTCGTACATAATACATATATATAGCATACTCTAAAGCCAACCATAAACAATCAAATATTTAGTCAACAAATTCATATCAATATAAAATAAGATAAGAAACTTGGAGATAGTCAACAACCTATAAAATATATATTCTAGATTGCAGCACATATATAGTCAACATCATTACACAAATATCTAACTTTTTAATACACACACATACTATATATATATATATATATATATA
>MU228479.1:1522201-1538600 GCA_018584345.1 Thuja plicata
ATCATGGTGGTGTGATCTTCCTTCAAGATCCTTTGTGCATCCTCAAGATTCATTCATTCTTCCTTCAAGGTGGATTCCAAGCATATAATCATGGAGGTTTTGATTTACATTTATGATTTCTAATGTTAAGTCGAAGCTTTCATATTAACATACTTGTTTACATTCGAAATACAATTGCATATATATTTGAGTATCATAGCTTCATTGTTAGCTAGCATTCTCTATTTCAATTATTGATTTCAAGGTTAATTCCTAAATCGGGGTTTAACTAAGGAAAACCCCTCCCCCAAAAAACAAAACCATTTTTCTTGCAGGTACAGGTACAGGTACAGGACAATGAATTACAAAGTAGATTCGAATACTCTTTTCAGCCAACTTTCAGGATTTGCGAACAAAATTTTTGTCAGAGAAGTGCAGGTCAAGGTTGACATTTTGGGGTACAATTGCGCCCACACATTTAGGTCAAGGTAGACCTGACTCAGAAAAGAAAAAGATTTCTAGGTTTTTTCCATCTCTATATTTTTGTTCCAAATCCGGTTGCAGAATTTTCTGAAACTCAATACAAACACCAGAAAATAGGTATTTCCAGATTTGCTACATTCCAAGGTAAATGCTTCATTTCAATTAAGGTTTTAAGCAATTCGGATCTATTGTTTCACTTTATAATTAAGAAATTAGATTTCCCTTCCTTATCCATAACTACTTGATTCCTTTTTGCATTGATTGTCTCCTTTCGATTAATCAATTGGGATTTCCTTGTCTTGGATTAGGAGGCCACACACATCATCATATCTCCCCCACACATTATATATATATATATATATATATATATATATATATATATCTTACATTTTGGTGAACCCGCAATAGACAACTCTTTCTTTTTGGTGTTAGATGAGATTTGCCTCTTTTCCTTAGAGACTAGCTCTTGCATACATATTAAATTAGTTTTATTTTATGCTCTTGCATTTTAAAATACAAAAAAATCTACATACTCATAAAAATACAAAAATATTTCTTGCATTTGATTCATTATAAAGATCTTTAAGATGCTTTGGGGTATGGCTATTTTCCTTATTATTCTTCTCTTAGCATCTACTTATGATGTTTATGAGAGTATCATCCATTTCATCATGTTTGTTACTCTTCATCTTTCACTTGCTTATGCTATTTTGAGATTAACTAATACTAGCCTTCCTACTTTCAAAACTTTCATTAAGAATGTGTGTAGCGGACTTATTTCTCTTTTGGATTATGTGAAGAATTTCTTAGATGATACCTCGGTTCCTAATCTTCCTAATCCAATTCCTAATATTCACACTCCCATTTCTCCATCTTCTATCCCTAGTTCTTCCCACGTTCATGATGGGGCTCAAACTATGGTTCATGATGCAGATGTGCAAGAATTCTTTGATTTACCTTCCCCTTCTTATCCGATCCATGATGATATTAAAGGGAAGAGAAAAAAAACTTCTTCTAAACCTATCATTCCGCCTTACACAACATTTTCTCATGATCACCGTAAACAATCACCTCTTGTAGAAGCCTTACAAAATATGTACACTACATGATACAATATGGTGGCTAAACAAGGTTATAAGGGCTTAGGGATTGGTGTTAATGAACATGGTATTAAATATCTGGTTCATCTATCCCCTAAACAAGATAAGCATAGTCTAGGCTTTCCACTATCTCAACTTAAGGTGGTTGATTTTGATCGTTGTCCTCCTCTTCATGTTCTTCTTCCAACACCTTCCTTAGATTACCCTGATACCCCTTAGGATGTGGCTAAGAAATTCTATGTTCAGTTAATGAATTGTAAGAAAGAAATATTTAAACCTATGCCAAAAGATGCTCTCTCCAAGTACAAATGTCCTTTTCATTATAGTAATACACATTTACTTGTTGATTGTGTGCATTTCAAGATGTATGTTAGAGAAAAAGTTGCTTTAGGAATTATATCTCATTCTCGTGCGGTATTACAATTTCTTCATAATTTCCATATAGGGAATACCCCCCGTTCTCAATAATATAGACCTTTCTCCCTCTTGTCTCTTCATTGGGGGCAAGAGGTACTTCTTCCATTTTTTTAGGATCCATTATGCTCTTAGCATGTATTTTGTTTTGAGCTTAATTGGTTATTCTTTCTATATTCTATCCCTATGGTTTTATATTTGATACATTCATTCCTTTTCTCATAATCATCAATAGCTCTCTTCTAGTATTCATGATATCTTTTCTAAGACATTTGTTTTTGCAAAGATATCTCTTTGTTACAGCATATCTTGATATGTTGAATGTATCCCTTGCTTTCATCCCCGGGGGGCAAGGTTTTCCTTCTTTCTCTTTGTCTAAGGATCTACTTTCCTTAGCTTAGTGGCATTTGTTTATTCTGCAACATTATTTCCTTATAAAGACTTATGTTTGGCTATGGATGCCTTCTTATATGAGAGGTGATTGTCCTACATCATCGCCTCTTCTTTATTTTGCAAATTATGTTCTTTATAAAATATTTCCTTTGCTTTGGATTAGAGTTTGCTTCCTTCATTCTAAGATTCCTCTTCCTCTTGATCGCAGGGGACTTGATGATTGAATCTTTGATCCCTCTTTTATTTTCTTTGAAAGATGATATTTTATCCAAAGCACTCATCTACGGTGGGGGTCTTTTTGATAAGATCTCTTCCTCTTTGAGGATCCTTTTTCCATAAGTGACATATCATTTTCACGATTACCTATGCTCTTCGATGGAAGGGTCAATACTCTTCGCTAAGACTATAGTGTACATTGTTGCTAACAGGATATCTCCTTACTTTGTGAAGTAGGTATCCTCCTTCTCTTCCTTATCATGTCTATTAGGTAGCCATAATAAGGAGGGGGGCATATATAGGGTCTCCCTTATACTATAGTTTACATTTTACAACATGCTAAATCCTCGGAAGGTAACGCACATAAGTTGCTAAACCCTGAAGAGACACGCATTTTCATTTTTATTTTTGCTAAATCCTCAAAAGGTAGTGCACATAAGTTGCTAAATCTTGAAGAGACACGCATTTTTACTTTTATTTTTGCTAAATCCTCGGAAGGTAACGCACATAAGTTGCTAAATCCTAAAGAGATACGCATTTTCAAATTCAAATATGTTAAATCCTTGGAAGGTAACGCACATAAGTTGCTAAATCCTGAAAAGACATGCATTTTATATTCCATAGTATTACAAAAATGTGGATCTGTGGGTATTCGAAAAGTAGCCAGAAGATGCATTACAACTACAAAGCACAGTTTATGGGTGAACCTGTTGGGCTCTCCCTCCTTGGTGATTCACAGTAAGGTGGGCACTTACTGGGCGATGTAATCACTCTCTCTTTTCTCTCTTTCACTCTCATGCTAGTAGGATTAGATCATGAAGCTATGTTATTTATAGTCTTGCTCTTGTCTTTCTTATATACTCATTTATGCTTTTATGATAGCTTTCCAAATATGATATTAGTATAGGAAGCATTTCTTAGTAAGGTTTCCTTTACTAGTTGATTTGGGCTTTATTTTCTCTTTGTTTTCATACCCTTGTGCGTGTATGTGGATTTAGAATCCTTGGCTTGGGGGCTCATGTCCTTGACTAATTGATGTTCTACCTTGTTACGATCTAGTGGAGTCTTTCTTATAGCTTTACCGTGAGTATGTTCGATTTCCATACTCCCGCTAAAGTGGGGGCTTAATGTATCATCTTAAAATTGAAGCACTTCCATGTTAAGACAGTTTATCCCTCCTTAGGGGGTGTTTTGGGCCATCACCATGTTTTCCTCTCATTTCTACCCCTTCTACATCTTATGTGCCTATTTAGGACCTTGATTGGGCCTCTCTGGGCACTGTTTATCCCACCTGGCACATTTTTCAGGGAATCCTGACCCCCTGGGTCAAGGTCGACCTCAACCTTGACCTAGGTCAAGGTCGACCTCAACCTTGACCTAGGTCAAGGTCGACCTTGGCCTTGACCTAGGTCAGGGTCAAATTCAACCTTGACCCAGGTCCCCCTTTTCAATTAGAAAGTTTGTCAGTTGCCGGGGGACATTCAAAATTTCATTTTCCTGCTTCCGTGTCGGTTGTTTCGAGTTCCGAAGTAACGACTCTTAAATTATATTTGATATAGTTCCACTTCTAGGGGTATAGGTCTAATTGGAATTTAATTCTCCTATGTAGACCTCTCTAGAATATTGTGCCCTAGACTTGTATATAAGGAAGCTTTTCTCCTCTCATTTTCTCTAAGTGAACAAGACTAAGTAATTCAAGCATCCATTATTCTACATGTTTTCAATCTTTCAAGTGTTCAATAAAGGTTTTCAAGCCTTCCTCTCAAGCATTAAATTCTCCATTGAAGATCAAGGATTCAAGAATCCAAGCCTTTGAAGGGATTTGGTTCAAGCATTCAAGATTCATCATTCAAACCCTAGATCTATCCATCATGATGGTGTGATCTTCCTTTAAGATCCTTTGTGCATACTCAAGATTCATTCATTCTTCCTTCAAGGTGGATTCCAAGCATACAATCATGGAGGTTTTGATTTATATTTATGATTTCTAATGTCAAGTCTAAGCTTTAATATTAACATACTTGTTTACATTCGAAATACAATTGAATATCTATTTGACTATCATAGCTTCATTGTTAGCTAGCATTCTCTATTTCAATTATTGATTTCAAGGTTAATTCCTAAATCAGGGTTTGACTAAGGAAAACCCCTCCCCCAACAAACAAAACCATTTTTCTTGCAGGTACAGATACATGACAACAAATTATAGAGCAGATTCAGATACCCTTTACGGCCAACTTTCGAGGTCCGCGAATAGAATTTTTGTCGGAGCAATGGAGGTCAAGGTCAACATTTTTTGGTACAATTGCGCCCCCGCATTTGGGTCAAGGTTGACCTGACTCAGAAAAGAAAAATATTTCTGGGTTTTGTCCGTCTCTGTGTTTCTGTTCCAGATCCAGTTGCAGAATTTCCTGAAACTCAATACAAACACCAGAAAATAGGTATTTCCAGATCTGCTACATTCCAAGGTAAATGCTTCATTTAAATTAAGGTTTTAAGCAATTTAGATCTATTTTTTCACATTATAATTAAGAAATTATATCTCCCTTCCTTATCCATAACTAGTTGACTCCTTTTTGCATTGATCCTCTCCTTTCGATTAATCAATTGGGATCTCCTTGTCTTGGATTAGGAGGCCACACACATCATATCTCCCCACACATCATATATATATATATATATATATATATATATATATATATATATATCAAGTCATGAGGAAACAACAATAAATACTTTTTAAAATAAGTATTTAACAAACCATAATCGGTAAGGAGGTATACACTACTGAGATCTAATTTGGACAAGATATTACAAATCTAATAATTAATAGTTGAGATAAGAAAATCAGATTTAATTGAAAATCAAGGACATGTAGAATGAATATGATCTAAGCTTTTCTTGGTGGATGGTGTTCATAGTGAATATCAAGAACAATCCAAGTTATTATTGGTGGAGGGAATTATTAATGAATAATTTTTACAATAAGTATTTAACAAACCATAATCAGTAAGGAGGTCTACACTAATGAGATATAATTTGGACAAGATATTACAAATCTAATAATTAATAGTTGAGATAAGAAAATCAGACTTAATTGACAATCAAGGACATGTAGAATGAATATGATCCAAGCTTTTCTTGATGGATGGTGTTCATAGTGAATGTCAAGAACAATCCAAGTTATTATTGGTGGAGGGCATTCTTAATGAATACTTTTTACAATAAGTATTTAACAAACCATAATCAGTAAGGAGGTCTACACTATTAAGATATAATTTGGACAAGATATTACAAATCTAATAATTAATAGTTGAGATAAGAAAATCAGACTTAATTGACAATCAAGGACATGTAGAATGAATACGATCCAAGCTTTTCTTGGTGGATGGTGATCATAGGGAATGAACAATCCAAGTTATTATTGGTGGATAATTTTTACAATAAGTATTTAACAAACCATAATCAGTAAGGAGGTCTACAATACTGAAATATAATTTGGACGAGATATTACAAATCTAATAACTAGTAGATGAGATAAGCAAATCAGACTTAATTGACAATCAAGGACATGTAGAATGAATGTGATCCAAGCTTTTCTTGGTGGATGGTGTTCATAGTTAATGTCAAGAACAGTCCAAGTTATTATTGGTGGAGGGCATTCTTAATCAATGTTAAAATTAATCCAAGCCATGCTTAGTGGAGGGCATTCTTAGTGAATGTCATGATTCTAAGTTGGAATCTAGAGAGAGGTTTGTTAATCTCTTAGAGACCATATATATTGGTAATGGAAAATACATATGCATGTGATAGAGGGATACACCTTGATGGGTATCCACGAGGCTTGGGAAGAGATGGATTCTTTTCCCAATACTTATTATAATGGATGAACCAATGTTGGTTATCCTGGAGGCCTTAGTGGATTTAGACCAAAATGAGATGGTGAATAGTTGAGGACCATTCTGATCTTAGAAATAAGGTAACTAGATCCCCTGGAGGTCCTCACCAAAGAACTAGGAACCTAATTTTGGGCTCTCTCAAAGGATTAGGTAGGAACTAGTTGGGGATAAGAATGTAGCTTTCTTTCATTTGTGTGTGTAGTACTGTAATAAATTGTAAGAACCTAATTAGTGTACAATTTGAGGACTATTTTGCACCCATCTTAGTGTTCTGTCTATAACAAGACCTCATGTGACACTTAATGGACACCTAAATTCAAATATGGGTCCCCTTTCATTTCAATCTTGTAAAAAATTTGAGGTTCGCCCTTATTTCTATTTGTACTTCTCAATTTTTCCTCCAATCGGACAATTTATTTCATCACCTAGGCCCTAGGTTACCTTTTATGGCATTTTTCATTGTCTCCCAACCTTAAATTGGTCATCATTTGAACTTATGCATCCTCTCATTACCTGAGATCTGTGGTTCCAATTTGGTCCCTAATTGGGTGGAACAGGATGCTATTAATGCCTTATTGCCTGACATTTGGCTCAAATTTAAACCGATCTATCTCGATGTTTGGGTGGGAGATTTTGATTTAAACTCAGCCTGCTTGATTTCTAACCCCCAAAATGTTGTGAGAGGTATATAAACATCTTATCTCTCCTCATTTTGGCAACCATGATAAATATTATCAATCATTTGTGTTTATTATCAAGAATTCATAATCAAGCTATCAAGTACAAATAAGAAAATCAAGTTCAAGAGCCATCAAGCTTCCAAGTCCAAGCAGTCAAGATCTAGCATTCTTCTCAAGTATTCAAGGTATTTTCTTCCATAAATATAGCTTCTTTCTCCTATTGGAGACCAAGAAAAAGGATTTTTCTATCAAGGAAGGATATCCACATCCATATACATTCATCCAAGTCTTTTCTCTCTTCTCCTCAATCAAACATTGTGGCGAATTAAAATATTCATTCTACAAGGTTTGGTCTTTCATGATCTCCTTTGAGTGTTTGTGTTAATTCAAATTTATTGCATCAACATTCTTGATCACATTTAAAGAAGAATTTGTGCTTCCAAGGTATGATATACTTCATTTACTAGATCTAGCCTCTACTAAATGATAGCACACTTCCCTTTTATTTTATTTTGTTTCAAGGTAGATTCCTAAATAGAGGTTTCACTAAGGAAAACCCCTCTATTCAACCTTCTTCCCCATGTTTTTGTGTGCAGGAACGTCACAGAGCTATCCGACAAAATCTAAGAAGATTGGAACCTATCGAAGGATCCCTAAAAGTTTCAAGTAAAAACACTTGGAATAGAATGTCTATATCTCCCTATTCCTTGCAAATTAGGCTCAAAATCTGGAGGCAAGTTACAGGTTACAAGTTCAAGATCTATAGTTACAGGTTCTAGATCTACAGTTACCGATATTTTCAGGAATTTCTCTTATGGATATTCAGATCTGAAACAACATCTTTCCTATTTTGATTATAGTTTCATATCAATCTTTCCTAATCTTCATTTCTTATCTCATTATTATCTTCCCATTTCAATTTTACATATTTAGTGAAGAAATATTGACCCTTTTAATGCTTGGGACCTTCCTAGCATATTGGGACATCTTCCTTCTAAATGCGCAACTTTCAAATGGAGAAGTGATCTACGACGTTGTGTTGCTTCCCTTTTCCTATTGTACACACATGCACACACATATTTATATGGAATGTACAAACAGTTATTGTAGGTTTTCACATCAAGGAATCGAACTACGGCCAAACTAGGAGGTGGGGACATTAAATATTAGAGATAAGCTTATATTTTATGAGCTCACATCTTTTACAAAATTGTGTAGTGCTTCATAATTATCAGCTTCAAGTGAGCTAATTTAAATCCTCTACATCAATGACTCTACTTCATAAGAATGGAGGTGCTCAAAATAATTTCAAAAGTTCCAAAAAAAAATAAAGGTTTCATCAAGATCAATAACAACTCTTCAGAGCATGTTGATACACAAGTAGCAGCCATAATATTAGGCCTAGCCCCTTTATCATCAATATTTACATGTCATAATTTTACTCCTCTTTTGAAATCAGTGTATAGTATCATACTTAAATTATTAATGCTAATGTGATGAAACTTCCTCCAGTCAAACCCATAGATACTTCCAAGCCCTTGTCACATTCCTTCAACCATAAAACCTTTTCCCAATAGCATCATCAAGTTGGTCGTGATAATGAGAAGTGATTTATCTTGAAACATGTAATTCAAGACCTTATTTATTCTATTTCTATAATTGTGGAGGGTGTGGATGAGAAAGGAAATAAATCCATAGCACCCCCTAATCAAAATTTACAAATCTTTACCAATTTCTTGTTTTCTAATTTCACCAATGTTGTTGAGCCTAATAAACCTGATTACATGAATGCTAATGATATTATTGAAGGGTCCAATAATTTTGTGAGCCTTATTGAGTAACCTAAACCTAATCTTTAACCTCACATTACCTTTGAATCAAGGGAAACTATTGATGCACCCTGATGAACCCCATTTATATTTCCATTGTTACATACTTTCATGTTGGGTTAGACTATGTTTTGATGTAATAGAATCCTTTGAACTGTGTGTTTTTGTATCATTTTAATAAGTATTTTTCTATTTTTTTTATGATAATCTATTATGTTTTGGATTAAAGAAAAAGTAGGTTTTGAAGGGACCCGAAACCCTTAACAATAGAAAACTGGAAGATAAAGCTTTAGGCCCACAAAAGCAAAATAGACTGCAAAACCCAACAGTCACCCAACAAGAACAATCAGCTGGAACTTAGCCAGCAAAACACCCAGAAGCGAAGGAACAAGACACAAAAGACAAAATTAGGCTAGATCCTTCATGATCTTAGCCACTAAGATCCATGGAAGTAGTCGTGTCCTTCATTTTGGGGCTAGCGCGAGTCATTTTTCTTGGTCCAGAGGGAATAGAAGCAATATCCTCGGTATCGTCTTCAACAATAACAATGGCTTTATTAGGGTCGTTCCCATCCAACATGTTGACCAGGGCATCGAGGTTCTCCGTTGAGGCTCACATACCCTCATAGCTGATCTGGATAATAATTTTTCAGCATGATATTGATATCATCTAATTTCTTGGAGAGATTAGAGACCTTAGTGTTCAGATTTTTAGGACTGCATTTGTTAACATTGTCCCCATCCTGATGCTTCAGTGACGCCCGCAGACTATTGATGTTGCACTCCAAATCCTGATTCCTAGTGATCAGGCTCTTAAACTGATGGTAGACCCATTTACCGAATTTGAGATAAATTTTATGCCTATCCTTAGCCATCAACATCTTGGATTCATTAAAGACCTCCTGAGGGCCCGTGTCTTCCACATTGTTCTTATCACCATGGATAGGAGTATTCCTAAGAGAGGGAGGAATGTTTTTTCTCTGGAGAATCTGCATAATCAACCAGAGGGTCGGGAGAAATTTTTTGGCCTTCCTCCAAAAAATCTTGCATGGGAGAGGAGGAGAAAGTGCCCAGGATGGTTTGGTCCAAAGTTGTGTTAGCAGGTGACCCCATAGAGATCTCTATGTGAAGGTCATCCAGATTATGATCTTACGTGTCTTTAAAAACCCTAACAGACATCCCCTGAAGAAAGTCCTTCTTCTCCCCATCTATCTTCTCATCAATCGCCTGCTCCTCATCAACCTTCTCCTCTCCCTCCTACTCACCACCCATATCTGCCCCATCTTAAAATTCAATTTCTCCACAAACATCAACCTCATACTATTCCTCCTTATCTGCACCTAGGTCCTTAATGTCCTTTGTGATTAAATTTTTTATCCTTATAAGTACAATATAAATATATATTCTCGCGAAGTATTATGATAATTATTGTGTTTGAGATATTTATGGATGAACAAAGGATATGTGTGGTTCTGACATTTTGAAGCAGTCAATGCATGTCAAACAAGGAAGAGGTTAGAAACATTTATGAGTAACAATCTAGCTTTCTCTTTTATGAAAACTTCTTCAAAGTGGTTGGGAAAAGAATTTACCTTCCTAACTATTTTGCATGTCTGATCATAAAGAAGATTTAGGAAAAGATTTGGTTTGAATTATGGTTGGACGAAGTCCACTCTTTTTTGTTCCTAATTTCCAATTAAAAAAAAGTCTCCCTAGATTTGAGGGATTGAGGTGTTAACTTAGTTAGTTCATTTTGGTTTTGTTTTCTATTGTTTCCCACGTTTTCTTTTGAAACTACTGGTTGAGTAACGTAATTAACTATTATAGTTGTTGTATCCTTTGAGTAAGAAGCAATTTCCATTGCTTTTTGTTATCACTATCGTTGAATGATAATGTTTTGGATGTTTATCTTTTGAGGATATAGTTATTAACCAAGAGTACTCATCCAAAGAGGTCCACTTGGTGAGGATTCCTTTTACTTTTTTTGGTATTTTAATTTATTCTATAGATGCTTAATCCTCTATCCTAGTTAGTTTAGTGGTTGATTGCTTGTGCAGCCATGAAAACACAACCATGTGCCTGTTCCTGTAGCAAAAGAAGAACAACAAAACTAATTTAGTTAGTTGAATAATTCGACATAATTTTTTGAAAGTCTAAGCATCATACACTTAGCGAAGATTCTCAAAAGTTTATATTTCTCAAGGGAAATAATGAAAATTACATGGAAGTCTTAGACCTAATGGGAGGAGGAGATATTACTCAAATTGACTAAGATGACATAATAAATATTTGTTAAAATTACTCTGGGGCTGCAATGAAGAAAGGTAGAGGCTACCAACCTAGTGTGAGCAAGACAACTAATGGAGGAGTTTCAAGAATATAGATCACAAATTTTTTGAAGGACTTAAAGAGAGATATTATTAATAATATGACCAATCAACTAGATACACTCCAAGAAAAGAAGAATCATGAAGAGGTAGAATCAATGTTGGTAAAAAAATTCCTCATTGCAGGCAAAAGAAGTGAGATTGTAGGTGTAAATCAGTAGCCAATATAGATACCAAGAAAGTCCAACCAGAATTCATACCTATAGAGGATGATGAAGGTCAACTTTTCTATATTTCACAAAGGTGACCACGGGCTCCAAGACAAGGTATGTCTCCAGATTCATTGTCTTTTCCTGGTCCTTATTCATATTCCTATATGCCTAAAATTTAGTACATAACTTCTTATCCACCAAATTTTGCAAAATATCCATAGTAGCCTTGGAATAACCCGTAGAATATTTGGCCAACTTACCAAAATCCTATTCCTCCACCTTAGTGGTAGCCACCTCAAGGGAACTAGCAATAAAACCCTCCATGGAGAGGGAATCAACAATGGTCAAATCAACCCACAGGTTACCTGTAACTTCCAAATCATCCCACTCAGCTAGCTATCATGCCTCTTCCATATCCAAATTCTAATGCACCAAGGCCTACTCAATTTTCAGCTCAACATACACTCAATCCCAATAATAAACCATAGCAATATTTGATCTATTCAATAGATCCTACTCAATATCCTAATTAAGTTGTGGATATAAGTGACATACATTTACATTCAGGAGCATTTTTTCTTGCACTAACTTCTCATGTTCACTGAGGCTCCTATTTGTTGGTGCTCAAATCAACAGATTGGATTTCCTATGGATTTGGTCGATCCAATGATGGGAAACCCAAGTGATTTGCCAACAAACAAGGTTTTAACAAAATCAAGTTTAAACCTTCTGCAATTTTGGCTCTGCAGAACCAAGGTTGGTGGGCCTATACCCTAGACTTATCTCCCAAATCTTAAGGGCTTTTTAGAGCAGATAATATGTGTTCCAAACTTCTTTCTCTCAGAGTATGGAAAAGTACCACTGAGATCCTTAAACTAAGAGCAATGTACTACCAAGTATTAAATGTAATGCTGCAAATATTGAAGGAAATGTTGATGGATACAAGATATAAATTGAAATAGAGCAAATGGATATAATATCTCAAAACTATAAACAATGAAGTAATGACGATAATCCAATAAGAAAGAAAGACCAGTGCCTTAATCAACCATGGGCAATGGAGTCAAGATCATTCCAATCCTATGTTCAACCTCAGTGACAGTTTTATAAGAAAACTTATCACTTCAAAGGTGTTATGAAATATACATGCAACCTTGAACAAGTTCAGAGATATTTCAAAAGGATATTACTTCTCAAATGAAAAACCAATTGACTGAAGCCTCAATCAACAGAATTTAACCATGCAAAATGAGAAAAACCAATTGATAATAGCGACTGTGAACCAGATCAGGAAGTATGCACATCAAACTGTCACTTTGAATAATTTCTATTGATTTATCCGAGGGACTAAATGTAAAATGATAATGAAACAATTGCACATGTGAAAGAAAAAGGACTTATCTTTATTTGATTTTGGAAAAATGGTACAATTGAGTTCAAGTTTGCAGCTATTGATCCATCCATCCCATCTAACTATAATAACAGTAAGTCTTCTATCTTGTGTTGATCTTGCTATCCTTATAAATATGAAATCCAAAGGATGCAAACAAGCTTCAGATCAACGCGACTGTTCCTAACAAATACCTAACCCTAAGATCAATAACTGAATGCTAACAATTACAATTATATAATGTTCAATCATCCTTTCTTGATAAGAAATGCTAACTGATTAAATCTCATAGCAATAACTCAATAGTCTCTTCATAGTATCTCTGAATCGACAACTTAAATAATGGGTATGCATCATGATGGTACTCTGGTTGTATATCCATCCATAGTCTTTCTCATAATCTCTCGAGCACATTGATCACATAGATATTTATGTGCATGATAATGAGTATATTATTTGGTGCATGGTCTTTGGAATCACATTCGTCACCTTTATCGACCGCAATCATGGCAATAATTATTCCTCTATGACCTTTCTTCATCACATCTATATGTGATCATTCCTCATGATGTCGAGAATCTGGACATTTTGATCAAATCGTGGTCACCACCTTTATTTTTTGCATGCAAATTCTAATCATCGATTAATAAAATAAACCCTAAGAATAATAAAAGGTTCTAATGCCACATAATGAATCAATTTAATATTGTCGCCAATGGTTTTGTCTTTTTCCTATCGCTGACACGTGTCGAGTCTTTCACTACCACGCAACAACTAAAGCTCGTTCACTTTTCCATCGCATCGTCGCACTAAGCCGTAGATCTTCCATCTTACGGTCGCAAATCTCCTTTAAATGCCTTGGTTATTTTCATATCACCTTTTCTTTCTTGATTAAGTCTTGGTCGTTGATTTAAGACATGGGCTAAAAGATGATCTTTAAGTAACCCATCCTTTACTTTACTTTATGTGCCTCCGTGTAGTCCAGTCACTCTGCTCAGCCAACCAAACACAGAAACTTGTATCCCTTTTGCTCCATTTGTAGATTTTGGTGGGCCCGGGACACCTGTCATGTATTTTGCCATTGCGTAATGGTTAAACAATATGCATCTTGTAATAGCGCCATCGCGCTCGACTGTTGGATCAAATCTTGATCTGTGCAGATATCATTCAGTTTGAGTTTAATCAAGCGGTGCCCCATATGACACGTGGAGATCGTTTGTGGTTCCATGTTAAATAAAGACTTTGTATTCACGTCGGGCTTAAATTTTCAAACGTCGACAACTCTATTCGACTGTTTCTATTTCTGTGGGGTCGAGACCTGTGTGCTTCGCCACCGCGCGATGGATGGAAGATCACTCATTTCTTCATTGCACCATCACGTGATAGGTAGACAAAGAGTAATTCTATGACCACGTAGTCATGAAAACTACATTTTGACTTTGATTTTGTTAGCTTTAGATCTGCACCAAAGGGAAAATAAGAAGAAATCAATAGTAGACAAGAATAATTGTTAGAGACATAGATTCAAACAATATAGTATTGATAAAAGACATAAAAAAACATAAGTAAAAGCGTAATATATAAATCAAAAGGCCATAAAATATAAATGAAAAAGTACAAAGTGATGCTTCCCTGATTGATTATCAACACAAACTAATCTACAGATATGGGTTCCACCAGTGGCTCTGTAATGCCCAAAACTTACACCAAAGAAAAACACAACAAATTTTTTTTTTTTTTTTTTATAAATAGAAGGAATGTAACATACTATCTTTACTAAATCAGCAATCATGATTCTACTAGTTATAATAATTACCAGTAACACAAGAAGGAAATGGAGCAACTTTAAACAATATCCTTTCATAGTATTCAATAAGAAAAATCATAGAAGATGTTGCGTACCTGAGTTTTCTCTTCCTTGCCTGTGTATCATATTCTCCTAGCCTCCCATTTTCCTGCATCTTTGTATATTGCTACACATCTAGATGCATGATGTTAAAATTCCTTTCTGATCACATACGTGATCGTAAGATAAGCTACAATAATATCATAGCGAACTCAATCATAAGCTTTTTCAACCCAATTTCATAAAGAGAAGCAAAATGTACAAACATATTGGTAAGGAGTGTCAAGATCAAGGAAGGACTCAAAGCACAAGACCTAAGGGCCAGACCTAATGCCTCGGGGGCTCATCGTTGATGGCCTTGCCTACGTAACTCGCAGAGACATTGTAGTTCGGGTCTACCAAACTTAAACCAATTCATACTAGGTATGCCCTAACAGGGTACAAACCAATTTAGAAATCAAATGTGGTATATGTAAGGGAGCACGAATGATTGCTAATATATTATCACCCGGATGCCGAACTAACAAGATATATAGATTTGAGAGAATTTATAATAATATATCAGGAGAATTTTAATATAGTGTCAATTCTGTTCATTCTATTGACAACAAGATAGATCTAAAGAACAACATGATTTTAGATGGTATTAGGAACACAATTCGAATACGATCTCAAATAAGTGATAATAAATTTTCAAACCAATAAGTACTCTTGATGCCAATATGTATTATTCAAAAAAAAACCTTGATATCTCATTTGTAGCTAAATAAATCGTTTATAAAAATATTCATAATGAAAGAGATACACTTTAACATTGTTTATAGATTCTCTATCAAACAATATAGTGATCACTAGGGTTAGAATGTATTCCCAAATATGTGTATGCATATTTTCAATTAAATGAAGTATAGTATTCTTAAGTTGAGACCATTCCTTCCGGTTATACGTATAATTTATAATAATTATGATGATATTTATTCAACTTGATATTTCTATAACAAATAAATGAGCAATAATCTGTAAATTTAAGTTTCTTCAAGTACTAAAATTGTCATAGAAATTTATATTGGGACTAATAATTCTAACACGATGTTTTAAGAAGTACCTTAATTTCAATCTTCAATGTTTCCTTCTTTATACAATAATAAACAATAAAAATTAGAAAATGCCCTTAAGTTATAAGCCAAGAGAAGCATTTCAAAATAAATAATTCTCTAAATGTTGTCTTGCAGAAATTTGTCTTGACATTATACCAACATCATAAAGTAAATAAAATGATTTAGTGGGTCACACATTGATCTTTAAATAGTATTGAAAGTATTTTAACAACATACTAAAAAGAGTAAGTGAGGGTTCTTCTACAACTTCTCCTCAATCCTAACGTGAAGTATCAAGCAATAGTTCCCAACTAATTAATAAGGCTATTAATGCAAGCTACCTCATAACGAGTACTACATAACCATGGTTAAGATGGTTAAGTATTCTTATTTTTATTTATTCTTTTTTTTTTGCTCAATGCTAAGCCTTGATTAGATATACTAGTGAATCGAGTAATAACTAAACTAAATAATGCCAATGAACACTAGAACATAAAATAGTTTATTTAACTTCATTATCTAAAACATTATTTTG